>UELU01143221.1:136608-177754 GCA_900490025.1 Megastigmus dorsalis
GGGGGGGGGGGGGGGCGGAATGAATAAGAAGTTTAATCGGTTGTTTACCTATAAAAAAGATGTCATTCTTTATGGGCACTGGTGCAGAATTAAAAAATAGAATATATGAATGCGCTTCTCCATTGATTATTTTCATTGTATTTTGTTACATTAGTGCACAAGTAATGAATACAAGAAGTAATTGAAGTAATTTGTAATTTGCATTATTTTTATACTTAAAACTCTAACGAAGCTCATGCGTGAAAAAATCTAGTGGTAGAAGGACTGTAATAATATTATGTACGTTTAACATGTTTAAAAAATCAGTTTTTTAATTTAATTATTTGTATTGTTGTACACCCATGATAATTCTCCTGCTAGAGATATAAAACAGTTGAGCAACCTCTTACATTTTGGTAAGCATTTTACCACCGCGCTTCCGGACGGAAGGCTTAAAACTTAAAGGTCTAAGCGTATTATGCGCTTTGTTTTTCGCCTTAGCCGCATTGATATTCCATAAAAGCCTTTACTAAGTTTCTTACAAGATGCAAATGCGTTTAAGGATATTGCTCTTCCAAGAAATGCATTAGCGCCTTTTCACAGGAGTCTTCATGAATTCTGAAACAAACTGTAGCAGCAGCAGCGACAGCAATAACACCGGCAGTTACCAACCACCAGCAGAAGCTCTCGAAAATGGTTATACTCACCGATTTGAGCGTGCATTATACATGCATATGATATGTACGGGGTTCTTACGATGCGCGCGACGTCGCGTCGAAACTTGAAAACACTCGTATATAGGAATCGGGCATTTATGTAACGCCAAGGGGTTTTTCAACAACGAGGGAAACGACGGTAGCGCAGCTTGTTCCTGACTTTTCTCCCTGCACGCTTATCTGCTTCGGGCTTTCCCTCGTATATACAATGGTATAAGAGAGAGAGAGAAAAAGAGAAATACGGGTGGGAGGAAGAGGAGCGAGAGAAAAAGGCAGGTCGAAAAACGTGGTGCACCTTGCCTTTTGCGAGGCATTATTTAGTTTTATGGCAGGTCGACTTCAGCCAAACAATAAGTCCACGCTTGTTTACCAATTGTTCTTTATGGAACATGGATTTCTCACAACGGAGGTATAATGTTGTTAGGAGAACGCGAGGAGTAATTTTCTCTTTTATACTTTTAATTTTTTTAGAACTGGTGATTGGTCAAATTTAAATTTAGCTGCATAGTTCACAAAACCAATTTTACTGCAAGTTTTTTCTATTTTGAAGAAAATTATGGATTATGTTTGAAGTGATACTTATACTTTCTAATGTATATTATTTGTAAATAAAAGGGAACAATTTTGAAGTCACAGTAAGAAATCGATCGAGACGTATAATATACTTATACATTGAGCAAAAAATTCTACGTGTAAATGCTTGAATTTGGATAATGTATTAAATAGTAATGTCAAACTTTCACTTCAAATGATACTTAGATTAATTGAAAGTTGATTAATTGTCCTAGGAAGTGGAGAAGATTAATGAATTAAGAGTCAATGGAAGCAATCTCAGATAAAATTAATTTATTCGTCACTCCTTGCATTTCCGATCGTATCATTATAATGGCTTTAGCGTCCAATATCCATTCAATCTTCTAAAGTGACTAAACCAGTCAAATAAACTTTTTTAAAATAAGACCTCTTCTGAACGCATCAATCAAGAATTTTCATCCTGTTATACCTATATAGAGCTCAAATTAAATCAAAATGTGATTCATAACTATTCTGTAAATATGAAATATTAATTTTGGATAGAATTTGTCGACCTCTACGAGTCAGTGGAAGGGATTCGAGTTTATTTATTTAAGCTCTGTTTCAAGGTAAGAAATAATCAACGAAAATGTTTCGTAGATATCTATCTTCGAAAATTAACGCGAACCTTATATGTACCGATAAAAAACGTCATAAGGCTCACGTAAATTTCTCAATTTCAATCTGATCTTATATATTACATATGATATAATGAAAAAGATAAATTTTAGTCTTGGTCCATTACAGAGAAAAACATTTACGTATCTACACAAAAAATTTCCGTCAATTATTAACTGCTATGAAGAGGAATGATCAATGGATGTATGTCGGTGTATTTATTTATAAATCTATTCCACTGGCTCGTAAAGTTCCACCACTTTTTAAAATAAATTTATTTGTTACCCGAGCGATAGTTGAATCTCTATATTAAATATGAAACGTATTGCTTTTAACAAAGGTGTCATAAAATGAATAATTTAATTCTGCTATGTGGTTTTGATATTGATTCAATATGACATTATTCAGAAAATATCTCGTATAGAAATTCAGTATTGATCGCAGTCCAAAAATAAAACTTCTCTCGACACGCATTCCATCCACCGATTTGCACAGCTTACACGCTAAATTACTTGGATCGTACAACAAGAATTTCATCTCTCTCAACATTTACGAGTTGAAAAGAAAAAAAAGATTCCGCGTGTACCGGAGGAGTCCTCCATTCATCCACGTCATCTCTCGCTATATACACACGCACGCGTAAGCCATCCCAAAATTGTCCTTATGGCAATCCGATACTCTCCTGAGTATAACTCGCTCCTCGCCCTCCTCCTCCTCCTCGTGTACAGCTAATTTCTCAAGAATATCCCGAATCCTGCAAAGTGGACCAAATTTATTGCATCTCGCGTAGACACACTGCGGTCTTCCGTTACGTTGCACGCGCCGTCCCTTCAAAGGAAACAAGCCTCGTATGGATAGCCGAGACGTAGCAGCATCGGTAGCAGCAGGGGCAGGAGCAGCAGCAGCAGCAGCAGCCGCCGTCCAACGGGGTATACACAAGTCCGCTCTAATTTAGACATCGCGTCAAGGGTATTTAGCGGATGCCGAGTGGTGTGTACGAGTGAGCACGCGTGTGTGCACATACGAGGACGCAGGCAAAAAGAGGGAAGTTGCGGCTGAGTGAAACCGGAGGCAAAAGCTGCTGCTGCTGCTGCTGCTGCTGCTGCTGCCGTTAGTCGCGAGCCTCGGACATCTGCGTAGCGACGTATATTATAAGGCCTAAGCTCTTGCCGATTGGACCATAAGACTGAGTGTGTGTATGTATGTATATATATCTGGTCTCTTTTTCCGGTCACGTGCCCTTACTTGGCCAAGAGGGCATCTGCTCTCCTGCACTGCGAGTCTGTGTGTGCTCGAGTCTGCTTTGACGGAGAGCCTCGTTCACGTTTCACTTATAATCACGAGAAAAAGAAGGAGACGAGAGAGAGAGAGAGAGACAGAAGAGAGAGAGAGAGAGAGAGAAGAGGGAAGGACGAGGCAAATGGGCTTTGGATTAATTTACGCGAGGGAACGCGACAGCGGAGAAAGTGTCCCGTTACAAAGTGAGCGCATTCGTCGTCCAAGTCACGCGGAGTGAGGAGAGTTCGATGTGTATTATAGCGTCACCCCTCGCGTGCACTTGATGCTGCAGTTGGCCGGAGGAGGGAACCGCTTAGGAGTTTTTCGAATGCTCGTTCAGGCTCGATCCTCTCTCTCTCTCTCTCTCTCCCGAGGGGAATTTTTCTTGTGCTGCTTTTTTCTTCCCCAGGAGGAGTCGCGGACAGGGCGAGTTCGAGCTCGTAAATTTATTGTCGCGGCGTAGTTTTGAGGTGTATCTGTGGACGAGGCGCCGAAAATCCCCCGAATTATTTATCTATGTCGATTTCTCGGACGAACGTGATTTTCTTCTTATATGTTTCTTTTTTTTCCTCTCTCTCTCTCTCTCTCTCTCTCTTGGCGATGTTGAGTTGCGTGTGTATATTTAGGGAGTCTGTGACAGGCGAGTTAAATGACTATAGTAATGTTATTTTAGTATACGGAAAGAATTGTTTTTCGTGTCACACGCGTACGTGAAATGAGTACTTTGTATGCGGAAACATAAATAAATTAGGTATTTACATGTTTTGTTTTTATTACGTTATGAATGATTTTTACATGTATAGGTATGGATAAGTAAAACTGATATTATGGGTTATAAGTTAATGTTTGCTGTTTACTTGGGGTTTTTATATACATTTACCTCTATATATGACAATTAAATGAAATAAATACATAATAACAATAATGTTATAGATTGTATAGCAATTTTTATCCTTGAATGGTGTTTAGGAAGTAATATTTTTTTATAGAAATGGTCGATGAGAAAGTATTTTATGAAAGATATATTATTATTATTAATGTTTAATATACCTTTACAATCATAAATAGGTAGGTTAAAAATTAATTTTTATTGTTATACTTTATTGATAAAAGTTATTCCTGACAAGAACAATATTTTTCTTCTAGTCAATGTTTGCTCTTAAAAATACGTTTTCTCTTTGCGCTGAACTTGCAATATCCGCTCAGCTTCACAATACAGAGGTATGGAAATTCATCGCGTATAGAATACATAGTAGCATGCGGTACGGCAAAGATAAAAAAAGCATTAAATAAACAGCTAAAGGATCTGAAAACAATTTGATTTTTCTGTAGAAACAGCCATACACGTGATTTTCAATCATATTTTTGTTCTCGCGCATGTACAGAAAACGCAGCTTATAAAATCACAATTGATTAGTTTTAAAACTAATTACAAGTTTTAAACCAGTTCTTCCTAAATTCTTTCTTAGTAAAATCACTGAGCTTACCATCACAGATCTGAAATGATTTTGAACTTTCGCAAAGTAAATTTGACCAATTACTCGCGCTACCCCGAAACACGCAAGGTATGAGAAAAAGCCGAGACGAATCTCGGGCACCAAAAATTTAGCAGCGATCCTCGATTAAACATTACTCAAGACTGCGAAGTAAATCTCGGTAAGCGTAGAAAAAGCGCGCCGTGGCCGACGACACACCCGCTGCGTTTTGGAAAATTCTCCTCCATCCCGAGCAGCAAAAGCTATTAAACTCGTGGAAATAGTTCCGGCTGGTGGTGCGGCAAAAAGGCGAGAATACAGTATTATAGAGCGAGAGAGCGAGAGAGCGAGAGAGAGAGAGAGAGAGAGAGTCCGTGGAAAAACATCGGAATAACACGGAGCCAAACTTTCCTCGTCCCTTATAAAAACAGCTTAGAGGTCCCGAGAGCGCAGGTATATGTATATATATACATATAACAGGAGCGCGACAAAGGTGTAACAGCAGTCCACAAGAAGAAGAAGGAATCAGCCGTCTCTCTCTTTCTCTCTCACTTGGGCGCACCTTTTTGCATCCTTTCATTTTCCCTCTTTCCGCGGTAGCGGCGGCGAGGAAATTGGCAGGGCCAAGCTCTCGCCGCTGCTGCTGCTGCACCCCTTTGTGTGTGTGCTTCTCTCTCTCTCTCTCTCTCTCTCTCTCTCTGTCTCTCTCTGTCTCTGCATGCATGGTGCACGCGCCAGAGAGAAAGGAAAGAAAGAGAAAAGATCGTAAACAGCTGCGAGTGCCATTTCAATAAACGGGAGAGTAGATCGGATTTTGGGGTAAAAGCGCGACCGTATGTATATACTCGCAGTGTGCACCTCTTTCGTCCGGCTCTTTGATCCCGGTGCGGGGCCTGAAAACGCCGACGCCGCCGACGCCGCCGCCGCCGCCGCTCCGAGGAATTCAATTCTCTTTTTCTTCGCCTTCGCCTTCTATAGCTCGAGCTTCTCATTTTTCGCGCGCCCCGTATGCATATATATGTCTGATGACTCTCGCATATATGCGCGGGCGCGTGGCTTTCCATTGTCCCGAATCGTTCTTTCGAGGGGCTGCTGCTGCTGCTGCTGCTGCTGCTGCTGCCTATACGGACCTTTTGATTCAATCGCACAGTCGTGCCGGAGCGAGAACCTTTCTCGGTTATACCACGCGAGATGTGACGGAGTATATAAGCCTTTTTCATCGTTATGTTATGCATCGGAGTGTGCGCAAACTGCCCTTAGACTCACTGCACACTCGCGCACACACGCACACACACGCACACACACACGCGCGCGCGCACCTGGAAAACATTTGAATTTTCCAGTTTCTGCGGCAAAGGGAAACTTTTATACGACATTTTTTCCGTAAACTCATTCGGGATCTTTTGTACAGTTCTACGTAACGGCTGAGGGAGGGATCTCTTTTTTATGTTTAATGATGATCGTAAATTCAGGAAATTCAAAAACTTTTCTTCGTTCCTCAAGGATAATTTAAGTTAAAAAGTATGGCGGTTAAAGCAAAATTACATCGATCTGTGAATAACAATTATATTCGATAGTCTACGTTACGCGCATCGTGTTGCTCTTGTAACGTAGATACTATATAGTATCAAATCTCTTGGTGTTATCTTTTTGTTACCCGACTCTTGGTTCATCAGTTTCTAATTATCGCTGGTATTTTGCTGTTAAAGTCAATCCCCAGCCATCAGCGAGTGGCTGATAATCATGAAACTGCGGCGCGCGGATAACGAGAACTTTACTGAAGCTTATAACACATGCCTCATGGGCGTGTGTGTGTGTGTGTATGTGTGTGCGTGTATCTTACGGTAAATTTTCATCTCGTCCGGCATATTTCAGTTATGCATACATTATAAAATTTTTCATCTACAAAATAAACTAAATAATAGTAGTAATTAATATAAAATGCAAAATAATTGAATTATATAAAAATATGTAATGCCTACAGTTTAATGGTTGGACAGTATAATAATGTCTTTATGTTTAAAAAAAATACTGCTCCGAGTTCATTATTGAAATCGACCAATTAATTAATTACATATAAATGAAATTCATAAAAATACAATGAAAATGTTTGTTCAACGTAAAAATTCATTATTTAAAGTAATCGAACAATTATTATTTTGTTACAATCTAATCTGATGTGGCTATATTGTAACTGAAAATTCCTAAATATATAAAAAAGGAGCCGGAAAATTAAAAGTAATTAATAAATATAGAAATACGTTTGAACGTCATTCGAGGAGTATAAGTACCCTGATCTCACGCAACAACAAAAGCGGATAAGTAGCCAGAATAAGGTGATCATATTTGGCCGAATATTCTCTAAAACACTTAAACGCTGACGATACAGCGGCCTCGTAAAATGGTCGCTTTTATTAAGGCCTTTATCAGCTCTCGAAGACAAAATTACCACGGCACGAGAATAGCGATTCCGCCTCTCTCATATAGCGGGCTGTTATCGGTCATGAAAAAGAGCGAGAGAAAGAGACTGCACGGTGGTAAAAATCCTCCTATTTTTTCGCAGACTTGGCACAATGCTCCCATTGCCCGTACATACAGTTTTTGCCAAGGGAAAACCCGCGAAATCCCTTCCCGCAGAGGAGTTTGCAACTGCGGACGATATCGAGTAAAAAGAAAGCGAGATAGGTATATGCCCCGTGTTATATATATATATCAGATCTGCTACTTCGAGAGGTCGAGCTAAAATCGGCCGCTGCTTATATGTCTGCAGGAGCCAACTTATATATATATACACGTTATTGCCGGATCGGCATATTGGCCGGAGCCTTTCCGCGGGCGACTTCTTGCCCGCGCACAATTTCCACCTCTTGTCCTCCAAAAGCACATACCTATATATATGTATAATAACCTATATCTGCCCACGTATATATATGTGCTCTCGAACACACTCGAGGTTAAGGGGCGCGCACTCCTATAATGGGCGAATATATACATACTCAGCGGATTCGAAATGGCCAATGGTTCGTTTGCTGCAGGGTAACGAGTTTCTTGCTTTTTTTTTTGTTTATTTCCTCTCCTTTCTTTTTTTTTTTTTTGTATAAACGGCATACTTGCCGTCCGGTGTTTGGCTCTCGCCGGCAGCGGTGTTCCGAGGCTAATTAAGGTAGGCGGCCCCGAATCTCACGGCTGCGGCGATTAATATTGGGAATCGATACCGGGCTTCGGCATCGCCTATACCGCCTGTGTGTGCGTGTGTGTGCAAAGTTTTATGGCTCGTCAGACTCTTGAGCCGAATGATGTGCAGCCGAGAGACGCGTGTGTATACATATATATGCGCTCACGGGATCAACCTGCGACACGTGTTATACGCTGAGGAAAAGAGAAAACGAGACATTTTTTGCTGCTTTCCCTTTCGCTTCGACCGGATGAGCTTTTTAAATTTAATTTCGACAGAAAGCGATATCTTAGTATTGCAGACAATTATATCTAATCGTTTTCAAAGTTTTTTTTTTTTTAAATTAATAAACGATCCATCATAAAAGTCATAAATATGATTGACATTTGTTATATAAAAATATAAATATGTACCATCTGTATATGTGAGAGATTGCATAACATTTGGATGGTTTTCCCTAAGTGCATCTTTTTCATGATTCTTATTTTTATGGCTTATCAACTAAAAAATTGCACGCGGAGAACGAATGGGGAGAGCCGTAACCTTGCGACAAGGAGAAAAGTCAGCGAACATGCACGAAAATCGTCATGCATATATACTCACCAGGCCTAAGGGCTGAGAATGTAAAAAAGTTTTCGAACCCAAGCAGAGTGGCAGTTTGTTGACGAAGAGGCTCGTGTAATATACGCATATATATATTACGTTGCGGCGCGCTCGAGCCGAAGCGGAAGGTGGTACGACTTTCCGCTAACTTCGGTTTCCTCTTCCCCCACCCAGTGAAAGCAGCCTTCCAGCTCTGTATAAAATGTTTTCAGCGTCGCCCGTCTACCCGACTACCGACGACGACGACGACGAGGACGATTTTTATACGGTTCTCTACTTTCCTGACAATGGGGGCCTTCCGAAACTTTCCACTGGCTGACGTAAACGTAGCGGAATTACGGTTTTCCCCGGGGATATTATTCTTTTTCGACTTGACCTGCGCACTAGATAACGCCCTGAAAAGTTATCGGCTTGTCTTCAAAGAATTTCCACTCCATCGAAGAATCGCTGGTATTGTGTGCTCCTGTTCTTTCTTTTTCTCTCTCTCTCACTCTCTCTCTCCCCTCTCACTTTCTCCCTTTTATCGCGCAGCATCTCGAGTACACTTTCAAACATGTGCGGCAAAGTTTTTTCTTTATCAGCCGAGGAATTGAATGCGGCCGGGGGCATTCTTCTGCGAAACTCGATTTAATGAAACATCCCATGACAAAAAAAAATCTGTCTGCTCGATGCTTAAGTGTAAATCACCGAGAACCTGCCGATTTGTGATCGAAGCGCTTTTGATACTTGGAAAAGTTGGCGCAAATTAAATTCCATGTATATATCATAGAGTGTCAGGTCAGGGAGTAAAGGATAAAAATTAAGCAATTCCAGAAGAATCGATACATCTCTTGTTGTACGTACACATACACGCACAGTAGCTGATGTCGAATGAAAAAGCGAGCGACCCAATTGCGCAGAGGTGCACGTGATCCGTTGCGATATAACATCCCAGCCCCCTCGGAACGCATAATTGATCGGCATAGTGGAGGGCTAGAAATTCTCAGACGCCATTAACATTGCGAATCCGTCGTTACCGTTAAATTTCCTCGCTGCACAGTCGATGTGACACGCTAAACGCGTTCAGCCGGGGCATTTATCAATGAGCGTGCATCCAATGGTCTCGTTTTATATATGTATATGTATATGCACATGTATGTGTATGTGTATATATAGAGACCGGTAACAGGTAAATACATGCTGTATATATAAATGTGTGGAGCGCGCGGGCGGGTATAGAAGCGAGTCCGGTTTCCTGTGGCGGTCGGCAATGTACAAAGATCAATCTCCTTTATGAATTTCCGGACGGTTAAGCCTCGCAGCAGTTGGTTGCCGAATGGTTTCTAGTCGACCGAGGAGCAGCGATTGGCGATAACGCCCGGCGGTTTTCCCACTGATTTCCAATTTCAACGGCTATTTCGCAATATACCGGCCAAGCCGGAAGGAGATAGCCACCCCGTACCCGACTTGTTGACAAAGTTTCGCTCAACTGCCCCTCCCCCCTTTCCTCCTATTACCCAACGAATTCGCCTCAATTCATGTGTATATATAACTTGGCGCACGTATTTAATATCGCTTATCGATTTTATTCTCCTTCGATCAGTATCAAGTTTAATAAATACTCGCTTTGACTCATTAGCTATCGGTATATTCTAACATCAAAAAACATTGGAAACGGAATACACAAAGTAAGTTTGACAATAATAAAACAACGATTTGAAGCATCTTTTAAATAACTGCACATGATAAATTGATTCCTATTCCAATACTAAATCTCCCCACAATTTAAATTTAAAAAGTTAAACCGTTGGTAGAAAGAAACCAATAATAACCGTAAAGCGGTAATTACAAAGTCTCTCACACTTGTTGTTAATGAGGCCTCGTTTATCACGTAATCATCGAAATAGCTGGTTAGAGGATGAGGGAGGGTAAAAAAGAAGTCGAGAATTGACTTAACTGTCGTTCCATTAGAGGATGAATGGCTTTCCTCCACACACACACACACACACATACACACACCCCATAAAGAAAGGGTTGTAATACGGACGAGGAGTAGAACAAGAGCGCGTAAAATTGGAGCGATCCAAGGAGAGCTGCAGCTCAGCCAATAACCGTTTCGCCGCGATAATCGCTCCTTCGCTGCGCCGCGGCGCTTCCGGCGCGTAAAAGGGCGTCTTTGGGGGAAGGGAGAGGGATGGGAGGCGGCGGTGGAACGCGGGGTGTCACTTTTGACAGCCGCACGCGAGCAACGCGTGCTATTCCCCTTCCTCTTCGTCGTCTCTCCATCCTCCCCCGACATCCTTTACCTCTCTGCGTGTCTCCCTCTCGGTAACGGATGTGCAAGAGAGCTGCAGCGCGACCCTTGAGCGAGCGAGAGAGCCGAGCTCCGCCGCCAGGTGAGTCTTTTCTTCCTCTCTTTCTCTCTCGCTCGATCTCGTGTAGGCCGGTAACCAGATACGCTGACGGGATATTTATAAGAGGCGCATATCGAGGCACAAAACACTCTTTCTCTCGCTCTTTTTCTTCTTCGGCTTCTCTACGCCAATGTTTAACGCGCGCTTCCCTCCTTTTTTTCCTTTTCTTCGCGTATTTTCGATACTCTGGGCGAGAATGCGAGGGATTGAATAAGAGAGAGAGAGAGAGAAAGAGTTGCCGCCACTCGATGAAAGGCTGAAATAAAAAGTGACGGCTGATGGGTTTTTCGAGTGGGTATTTTGTATACAGTCGCAGACGGAGGAGGTGTACGCGTAAATAACGAAATAAATGGCTGCTTGCGTAGCTGCAGCGACAGCAAGATTTCGTTACCAACGATGGTTAGCGGCATACGATAGAAGAGTTTTTTTTTAATCTTGTGGATTTTTCTTTGCTTGCCGGGAGTAAGGGATATGAAATTAATTTGAGGGTTTCCCAAACTCACCTAAATATCTATTGGTAGATGTAAAAAATATGCTGTAATAGCAAAACGAGCTTAGCTTCTTTTATGAATATTCTTTTAAGATCTGAGAACCAACGGACGGCTATGTGTTAAAAATAAAATTTAAGTTTCGAAACCCTTTTATATTTTTTTAAATGACCTATTATTAGATTAGTTTTGATTTTTATACAATTTTTTACTTTCATATAGATTAGATAGAATTTTAAATGAACTTTTAGCATTTTTTTCATTTCAATATCCTTTCTTCAATATTTTTTCATTTCAAAATCTTTTCACTTAGGTGTATGAATAAATATTCACTTTTTTTTTAATTAAAGTAATAGAACAAAAGGCAGTTATAGTGTGCTTCTACAACTAAGTATATGACATTTTTTTAATAGTTTCTTATTCTATATGTATAAAAGTAGTTTCCACTCATACGCGTGCAATATCGAACTTTGCGCATGTTGAATTATGAAAAAATATTGTACGTAACACGTGCGCTCAGGTTATCTCGACTGACTTGTGTGACAAACTTCCCCTTCGTCGAGATAATCTCCTTCGCGTCCTATTTGCGTAATGTATTATTATTATTATGGATAATATAAATTACGCAATATTACCTATATATTTGAAATTATTTAAAACTAAATAAGTTTGATATGAATAGAAGAAAGTATTTGGAGTGCGTTTGTTTTGTTACATTCTATCAACCCTGTAATACAAACTATTTTTCAAACCGTTCCAATTTCAAAATAAACTTTGAAAAAGTATCTTTCCCTCCCATACTAATTTGACTCGTGTAACATTCACTTACGTAACCCATTCGAGTCGAACAAATTTCACGAAACTGAAATATTTGGAGAGAAATTAAATTCAACACGAGCCTAAATCAATTCCCTCGTATACACGCCCCCACCTCACTGTAGATATATAAATGTGCCTCGCTCTCAAGAAAAGCGAGATAAACGCAGGCATAGAGAGGCAAAGAAAGCCGAAAGAAATATGCGTATACGCAAGGGAGGGGGTGTGCACAATCTGCCGCCTACTCTTTGGCGCCGAGGCCAGCTGTTGGCCGACCTCTCTCTCTCTCTCTCTCTCTCACCCTCTCTCGGTTTTCCTCATCTCTCTCTCCCGTTATAAGGGCATCAAGTCGCCGCAGGAAGTCTGGCTACTGCATACTGTATCCCTTGCGCGCGTTTTTCCGTGAGCCTCCCGCGGCTGCTGCTGCTTCTACCACACGATCCATTTCTGCCGGCGTATATGTATGCATAAGCGTGCCGGGATGAATCTCGCATCGGTTGCATTGTTGCACGACTAGACCCCGCACACGCGTGGCATGTGCACGCAGCAGTCACCTTTCCTCGATGATGAGGGTCTCTGCTGATGTGTGGGGGGTTGTCCGTGTGCAGTGTGTTTCCCCGTTGCGAACTCGCAGAGATGGGTAGAGAAAGGCTTTTCGGAAGCGAGATGGGGTAAAGATGGTATATATAGGGAAAAAAAGGGCTGACGATGAAGTGGGAGCAGAGGCCCACCCTTGACGCCGATGCTTGTCGCTCCGAATGCATGGAAGTGAATCACGCCAGGTTTAGATTTTAGGGATGATAAGGCCTGGATTGATGGGAGAGGAAGAGTTTGGAATGGTGCGGATAATTGTACTTTTATAATTAATTGTACGGTAGGGGGGCTTAAGCAGTCTTTTTCAGTTCTTTTAATCTGCAGATTTAACACTCTTAATTCAACGTAGATTGCTTGAATAAATCGACGAAAATAAATAATACTTATTTAGCTGAAAAAAATTAGCTGTTTCACTTCATTTTTTTTATTATGGTCACAATACTAAAATAAATATTCAAAGTTTTTAGGCAACTAATCAATATGAATTTATAAAGCATCGTATTATTATTATTATTCATGCAAATCTTGCCCCGATATTTCACCAATAATAATAATCAATACGATTTTTTAATATAGGCTGCTTGTAACAACTCCTTAATATTTTATTTTGCATGAACTGTGATGTCCAGTATAATATAAATACCAAAATAAAGTATTATTCGGTACCGGAACCAATTGTGATGTCCAGGTTCTCACTTCTGGACGAGCATTTCTAAGTAGATAACGCTCCATCGAGATTCTTGATTATTTAGAATTTTTGAATTTATTTATTAATGATGTAATTAATGAATTTAGGGGACGTGGCTTATTTAAGCTAAATCACTTCTTTAATTAAATAAAATTTTCTTTATTCACTTCAAATAAGAGTTATAATTTTAAGAATGTATCAATACTTTGACGGATTGTAACGGTGGCTAGATAATTTATAATGTAGTTCTTTTAATCGTTTCGGTTAATTATGTGATAATCTGCGAAGCACGGAGCTTCGTCGCAAGACCGAGTCAAAGACTACTTTATTGTCCACCTTTAATTGTTTTTAAAGGATCAAAAATGTGTCGTGATTTGAGGTATTGTGTATGCAGTTTCGTGCTCGTTTCATACTTATTTCGAAATGGGAATGCATCGTATGCATTTTACAATTGAGTGTCTTTCGATTGACGATTGACCGATATTAATAGGTACGTCATACGACGTAACAAACAAATGAAATAAGAAAGTATGAAGATATAATTTATTCCTGTTGGCTTGAAAAATTTTAAGTTTGTTATTGATTTCGGGAACATTTCAGGTAAAGCAGTGTGCAGTATATGTTCTCATGTAAAAGGTAAATATTCCAGGGTGCTTTACTGCGTTCTTCATATAGAACATCTGCGCGACTGTTTGCTTTCTACTTACTGTGAGTGGTTTGTTCTCTTGTGAAAAGTCGCATTTTACTAATAAAGCGTATCAAATTTTATATTTACTAAAAAGCGCTGTACTTCAGAATGTTCAATTCAAATATACATTATTATGTTAATGCTATCATTTGAAACAAATCATAAGCTATGAGGAGCGTAATTTTTTATCACCCAAGCATTTTTGACTACAATTATTTTGTCACCGAATATTTCCGAATAATTCTGAATATTTGATATTAAGCAAGTTTTCTTTGCCCTACGAATTAGTAAATAAATTTTAAATGAATTTAAGTGCTGTATGAATTAAATTAGAAAATAGTAAAAAATACTAAATAATGAATATCGAACAAATAATATCTATTTCTTATTTAAAATAATTTTTTTTTATTTCTTGATTTTCTATTGTTTTAAGATGAAGAATAGATTTTTATAATTTATTTTTTTACTTTTTTTACACGTTTTCGTTAAAATTTTTTAAATTAAATACATTGGAAGTAGCTTTTAATTACTTACATTTTGAGATATTATACATTATACGTTAGATATTATACATTATATATTTTTAGTCGTTCTTTCGATATTTGCGATAATATCGTGTTTTGATGTATATCCTATTTGTCCGAAAATAATAATTAAAATTTAATGAATTTCTTTTATAATATAGGGGTTATTACGAGCATGAATTAGTTAAATTTTAAATTGAATACTATGATTATTTTATACGAGGAATTTTTATCAGTTTTGAATAAGGAAGCTGATATAAAATTAAAAGAATATATTCCTAATATGCATAACTAAAATTAAAAATTATTTATGAAAATTTATTGTATAATTCCTGGGTTATTTAAAAAAATGAAAGTTTTAAAAATTATCTTATCATTACTTTATTTATACATATAAATTATATATCCCGTATATATTATTGGAACAAATAATTACGTTTTTTAAAATAATTGTACTTAACTACAGTGATTTAATAATAATTACCTATAACAATGCATATATGGAATAAAGTTCGTGACTGTAGTAGAGGACTATACTAGTGATTATACGAGCTATTTAGGAATATAGTTCTCGACTATAGTAGGCTACTATATAAGAATGGATATAGTTATGATTAAGGTAAAATTTTCAAATTGATCGTATTAGCAATTTACAAGGACCAATAAAAAAGAATTCAAATGAGAGCATAAGTCTTATTATTGTTAACCTAAGTTTTATTAGTTATTATTCATCAGAAATATCATTAATAATAATTTATTAATATTGTATCGGTTCATATACAATATTCGTTCATTAGATTTTGTAGTTTGTTAAGTATCACGCGACTAATTCGATTAACCAGACGGTTACGATGCCCATTGAGTCGAATCCCTTTGCCAAACCATAAAGAAAGATTATCCAGGTTGTTCATAACACTCTCGTAAAAGATAAGTGAAACAGAAAGAGAATGTGTGGCGGGGGATTGAAAGAAGAGGGAGAGAGAGAGAGAGAGAGAGAGAGAGAGAGAGAGGGAGAGAGAGAGAGAGGAGGAACAGTGCCATGGCCATGCACCGAATAAAGCCCGAACAAACAATGCGGCTTCCCCATATGCTTCCGGTCTCTTATTTCACCGGTTAGCCGACTAGACACGTGCCCTTCACTTCCTCCTTATACTTTTCTCGGGTCGCAGCTCGTCCTAACGGAGGCCCATGGGTTTTCACTTACCCCCCTCGGAATCCGATAGCAGATAACATCGAGAGTCTGTGTGTATATCCGCGCAGGAGAGGGAGAGAGAGCGAGAGCCCGGTACACACACAAAAAATACTCGCAAGGATGTATACATCGGAGGGTATACGCGCGGGGTGTGCCTGCACTTTATTATTATATATATTTCTTTTTTCATCGGTCGAATTTCAAAAGATTCCATTGAGGGAAGGACTTTGGGGATAGTGTAGTTGCGAGTAAGTCTTGATACTTCGTCGATTTCATCGTGTGTGTGTGTGTGTAGGCTACAGATTTTCTGGGGATAGCGAGGTTTTTTTTTTGGAAGAAAGTCGAAGATGTTGGATATTACTTTTCGTAACATTGATCTTACTGAACGTACATTTTAGGTTCGGTGCTGTATCGTTGAGCAAGATTAAAATCTACAAATACGAGGAATAGATAGACGTGCGCTACATGTTTCCAATTTACTGCATACGGAAAAGTATAACGCCAGATTTAAGTAGTTCGCAGTTTCATTTGGGACTATAAACGGGGGGAAAAAAGTAAGGCAACGAGGGTTATTAAACTTTCGCACATTTTCATCAAACGCAAAAAGAATCGCGTGCGCACTCGCACGCGAACAAAACACAAGCGCCAGTGGGCCGAGACTTCGAATGCCTCTCAGTGCAAGAGAAGCCTTCCCCTAATGCTCCGCACCTTTGCACACGTAGTCACATACATACACACATACGCTGGCAAAGTCTCTTACATCTTTAGAATTAGGCCGCGCATTTGGAAATGGCCGAGCCCAGTTGGCGTTTCTCTTCCTCGCGCGTTCCCAAAAGATCAAACGACCGAGACTCGAATCGCGAAAGTAATGCGAGAGCAAAGGGAAAAATGTCAAAAATGTAAAAAAGACTCGCGAGAAGTTAGCGTGCTCACATGTATATCCGCGGCGCTTTACTCTTCAATATAATCACGCGGGGAGAAATGCAACACACGATGCAAGGTTGCGTATACAGCGGAGCTCCGATAATACCCTCTGATTCTGGAGGTAAGAACGTGTACGCCGGGGTCGGACAGAAGAAGTGGACCGACGACGGCGGTGGTGCAGGAGAAGACAGGAAACAGCTGGGGGTCTGCCTCGATCCTACACGCGGTCGAACTGGTGTACGAACGGTCCCCTCCCGTTACATATATTTCCGACGTATGCCGAGCTGCGGCTTCTCCACACCGAAGCCTCTCTTGCTACATTATACATGGAAAGCGCGGTTTGTTTGAAGGAATATGCCGATCGGATCGGATTTACACACTTTTTCTCATACTGTATACCTGTGTCTGTGTGGGCTGGGGGGTACGGTTTTTTTTGTTTTTTTTTTTGCGGATTTACATTTCAATGAAATGTTGACTTTCGATTCTTTATTAGTGCCTTGCGGGAACTTGAATTTTGTCGAATGTTTACGTTGGGAAGAGCGTTTCCCGGTGAATGGGGTGAAAAGATTTTCTTTGTCGACGTAGAAAATAACGTGGATCCCATCGAGATTCAAATAATGCAAATATTCGAAAAGAAAAATTCGAACAATGAACGAGATTGTGGGTGATTATTAAAAAGTTTCATTCTTACCGCGAAAATGTACTTTCTCGAACTGATTTCAATCCGTTTCTCCTATATTTGACACACTTCGCATCGCGGGGGGTTAGTAATAAATGAAGCGAAAAATCGACCTACTCGACAAATCCCGCGGCCGTTGCACAAACGCAGAAAACCTTTTGGGGGCTTCGGTCTGGGGCTGCGGCTTTATAAATAAATTTCTTTCAAAAGAGGGGAGGGAAGGAGGAGGGGCGGGGGGTTGCTAAGAAACAAGTGAATGTGTATATATATATAGGGACCATAGTCTCGAGTCTCGCAAAATGTACGGACAATAATCTTTTATGATACGACCTACTTTCTCGCGCGGCCCAACGAACTTTTCGCTCCCCGAATGCCGCAGATTCGTCCATTGTTCGCGCGATTCGTTAAGACTATGGCGCGAGCGAGCAAGAGAGAGAGAGGGAGAGAGAGAGAGAGAGAGAGCGAGAGAATACGACAGAACCCCCAAGGTGCGCGCATAAAAATAATTAAAGAACAATGCCGTCTCATTCTCATTCTTTCGACAATTTGATTTTGATTCTGCAAAGCCACGCGGAGCCCGAGTATAAAGCCACCCCTCGTCTTTATCGCCCTCTTTACCTTCTTCGAGTGCCGCCGCCGCTGCCGCTGCTGCTGCTGGCCAACGCGAAAGTCCCTCCGCCTGAGTAAGCCTTCGTGTATTGAGGTAGCGTATCGCTGTTTGTCAAACTTTTAAATTTACCATTGTCTTGCTTCATTCTCTCGCATTTTTGGCCGTTATTATTTGCCTCTCGAGCAGCTCCCCTGCCCTTACTTCTTTTCTACTCTCTTTATATAATGTCCACGCTGGCAATGGATAGCTATAACTGTTTTTTTTTTCTTGTGTTTGTCGTTCATTTATACTTATATATAAAAATATTTCTTTCAAGAGCCATTGTTATATATATATATATATATATATATATAAAACTGAAAGAAATATTTTAACTCTTAATTTGTTGAAAAGTATATTGTATTTAAGTCGGTATAGTATATACTTGTCACGAAGGTGGATCTGCAATAATGCTCAATTTGCTTCTACATTACAATTGACAAGATTGAGAGACGAAAAAAAAATGAATTTTCCCAGTTGTGAGAATACGAGTTCGCTTCATTTACTGCCAGCCCAAGTTGTAATTCTATCCACAATGACCTAATTTGGGATCCAGCGAAGGTAGAAAATGAATAGCGCCGAGAGGGAGGGAAGCCGGTAGAAAGTCGTGGATTGAAAAGGCGAGCTTGTAATATTCCGATGTCCCGCCGACAAAAATAGAAAAGTCCCTTTGTCTGTGGGCCTGTCGTTCTGTGTGTGTGTGTGTGTGTGTGCGCGCGCGCGTGTGAGTGTGTGTAAGCCACGCGGAGACGAGTCCACGGGTATAAACAAACATCGATTCCCATCGAAAATTACGCGGCGTGTCGCTCTCTTTCTGATGCTTCTCACCCGAGAGAGAGAGAGGGAGAGAGGATCGTCGGTCGATCCATCGGAGCGCAAAAATCTTGATATCGAGGCCGATAGCAGAGCGTTACACAGCTCCCACCGCCTTGTGTATATCCCTTGTCGGTCCATTAAGCAGAGCAAAGACGACTAACCGCCTCCTCGAGATTGAATTGCGCGAGGGAGAGTCGCTGCTGCTGCTGCTGCTGCCGCTACGGTCGCCGTGAACTTGGGGACACAATGCTTCCTCCCCATATATGTAAGCGCGGGGACCACCTGGAGGAAGTTCTCCGTTCTCGGACTAACTGAAAGCGGGAAAAACAGAGAAAGAAATGGGGAAGCCGAAAATGGACGGGTCGGACGGAAGGGAGAGGGATATATATGTGTGTTGGTCACCTTTCTCCGTAGCTTTGGATTCATCATTTTTTGTTGGCCTTGATTGTCGTGATTGTTATGTTGGTACTACCTTTGGTAGAAGATGTACGTTTCAATTGTGTCATGGATGTTGGGCGGGTATGAATTGTGTAACAATGTGATCTGGACAAGAAAATGTTTTGTCAATTTTGATTCTAATGGTATAAATAGAAGTAATGTATTAGTCAGAGAAAATAATAAAAGTAACTTTGGTGGTTTAGTATTTAGGAAAAAAAAATACCGGTCCTCAGGCGCTTAAGTTTAAGGTTTAGTCACTCATATTTTCTTTTTCATTATTAGGACAAATTCCGAACAAAAAGTGAGGATAACTTATCCTATTTGTTGTAGACTGATTTTTCATTCTTTCGAGAGCATCATTGGACGAAATTACAATCACGTCTTATTTCTCAAGAAAATTAATTCTTAAGAAATAGAGAAGTTCATTCTTCAGCTGCAGCCCGTTAACAAAACCGCAATCAATATAACAATTAAAATTGATTTAATCGCACACGCGCATACGTATAACCGATGCAAGAGGATTTTACCGACCGCCCTTATATTCGTATACCCCGTACAGATATAATTCAACGGAACGGCGCTCGCCAATTTAAAATTCCTTAATAACTCCTTCGATCCCCCAATCCATATATATACCGCACACGCATAGCGAGAACGGGCGCGGTGCACGCGGCAGCCGCAAAATGCAACAGCGCACGGCTCGAAACAAGCCCCGACCATGTCTTCTGCTACATCTTCAACAAAAAAAAAAAAAAACGAAAAAAAACCCGCAAAACACAGAGGAAAAAAAAAACAAAAGATCGGCACACTCTTCGAACCGTATAATTTCCATAAGTCAAGCCCGATAATTAGTGCGCGCGAGGCATGCACCCCATATGTGTCTCGTTCGCGGTTTGCTCCTTTTTCCCTCTGTCCGCAAGTCTCTCGGGCTGGAGCGCTAAGAGCACAGCGAAAGAAAGACGAGGCCCCGAAATTCCAACAGTTGCAGAGTGTCGGGTGCAGGTGGCGGCACAGGTATTGGTATCGCGTGGTGGTGCACTGCGCGGCACGCGCCATACCGGCTTGATTATACGGCTCGCGCGGTGCGCTCCCTTTTTGTCCGCAGCTCGAGCTCGCGGGGACAACGAGACACAGGGAGAGTATATATATATATAGGCCATATGCACGCGGTGCGCACATGCGCGAACAATGGAGTAGGAAGCGCGCGGGTCCATCGTTTGGCGCTGCTGCACACGCACGCGAGCTACGACGCAGAAATCGCGCGGGCCTGCTATTGCCGAGGAACTACGTCATCAATTACATCGTAATTATCAGCTTCATCTGCTCTCTCTCTCTCTCTCTCTCACACACTCGAAACCTCGAGCACGGGGCGCGCTCGGCACATTCTCTCGTTGCGGTGCAACGCGCGCTGCACTTATAACGCGAGCGCGTCGCATGTGCAGCCACCTAAATGTATATGTACGCGTCCCTGTAGCGCACATGCAGCCCCGCGTCCTCTTTGATGTCCGCTTGATGAACAATGAGCCCTTGGGTATTGCGACACGCGCGCAACCCAACCTATATGAATACGTGGTATACGCGACATGCACATACATCGCGGAGGACCGTCGAGAGCCGCGCACTTCTTGACGACGTCTCTTTTCGTGTCTCTCTTTATTTATTTTTTTTTTTTTTTTATCGCGACGAGGCAGGGGTGTGAACGCTCTATATATACTTTTTCACAATGCGAGCCTTGTCGTTTGCTGCTCTTTTCTTGACTTTTAATTGATGGCGTCCTTTGTGGTCGACACACGTTTTAATTGCGAAAAATGCTGGCGGTATATAACGTAACTTGGTCAAGTATCGTAATTTGATTTGTGCCCTAGGCACTGTTAGCTGCAGGAATAGATATTTTCAAAGTATCATTGTTGTAAGGCTTCGGAGAGAGTATTCGTCATTTTTCATTTTATCAAACACTGAATTATATCGGACGAAGTTTAAGTGAATTGGTATAGTTACATTGAATGCATGAGTATTTTTATAATTTAGCTCTTCTATTGATTCAATTTGTCGAGGGAGTAGTTTAGGGGGGATTGATGTGAAATATTAATTAATCATATAGTGCGCAGTATATAACAAATCAACAAGTATTGCTAAATAAACAATTTGTTAATGCAATAAACTAGTTCATCCGGATACTTTTAAGAGCATTTCCATGAATAGACAAAATCAATTTTGCCATCAACTGCTGCATAAAATATATATGCCTGTGCAGGTAGATCGATAAAGTTAATTCGTCTAATCTGCAAAGAATAATTGAATAGTTGCGCCTCTCGAAGGCATACGTATAAGACACCCTCCAAACAAGTCGGTCGAGTCGTCGCCCCGCGAGATCAGCCTCGTTACACACGCATTATATTCGATCTATTATGTAGAAAAGTAAGCCGGAAATTTAGGAATCTCGCCCGATTGTGCACTTAGCGCGCTCGCGTTCTCTCTCGCTCTCAAGAGTAAACTCGTCCCAGGGAAAGTGAAAAGGATTTGTTGTCCCCTCGCTCGCTCGATCGCTCGGTCTCAGGGCCAAGAATATCCAGCTGGAGAGGGAAGAGCCGCTACAAGAGGGCTCCTATAGGTATATATAGTCGAGCTCTGCTCGGCGGGGCTTTCCTTCTTTATCTCGTACGACTGATCTTAATAGATCGGGTCCCTCTACTTAAGGGCGCGGCCATAATTAATAATTTAATTATCGAGCGAGCATCTTTTCGGGCATCTACACCTGGGCTCTTTCGTCCTCGCTCTCTTTACCTCCCGCACACTGTACACTTCCGGCATCCGTGTGCCTCTGTGCCTATCTGTGTCGGTGCGTCTATGCATGTGTACAGAGGGAACCTCTCTGGTGCGCAGGGCGCCTGAAACCGAGAGATAAAGTTCCGGGAGCGACGAGGTATATCAGGGTAATTAACGAGGCAGCGCGAGAGTTGACATCGGCTCCTCTCTTGGCCTTGTCGCCCTAACGACCCACCGACGCGCCCTGCACTCTTATATATATTATACGCCGTTCCTCGGCACCAGACGACTCTTGCGACTTAAATACGTTGGCCCGGAGGATGGAAATCCTTACTTTTAACATTTCTTTGCTTTACAGGAGAGACGCAAAACTAGCTTGCGGAGGTTGAAAGTAGAACGGCAAGCGAGAGATCTCGATGTATTTATTCAATCGTAAAGATTTTTAAGCTACAATATTTGTAAAAATCCTCTATTACACAAATAGAGATAAAAGCGAGATTTGGAAAAAAAAATGAAAAAAAGAACTTTTATATGAATGGGCGATTGTTCTATCCAAACCTCAAATAAAGAAACACGAGGTCACAAACAAATATAATGTCAGCCAAACTTTTAAATCAAGTGAAATATTACTCAAAAGTTTCACTATCTGTTCTAATTTGTACAAAAAAGTACTTAGCGACAATTAAACTCGAAAAAAGTAAGACTTGAGTACCTATAGTGACATTTTATTCAATTAGCGAATGATCCTTTTGCATGTTGATAATTCACTTCCCTGTCTTTCCGACACAACTAGAGCAGATTAAAAAAGCAAAACTTTTGATTGTGTATAACGAAGAAAATCGATGTTGGTGTTGCTTGTATTGCTTTCTGATGAATTATTGGAAATGTTCAGCTCTGTAGGTGTGTTTGGAAATCCCTAGAGAGCGAGAGATGCATTGACAAATTTCTAGAAAGTTAAAAGTAATCACTGCATCGCAAATTAAAAGGCAAATCTTGCAAATTGAGATTTTTAATTAATTATTTTGGTGATTTATACACTAATAATTTACGCATGTATGTAAAAGTAAAAAAATAAATTATTTGTCCCTGATTACTTGTAAAAATTATATTTTCAAAGGTTACTTGTATAACAACTTAATTTACTCTTCAGTGCGATCTTTCCTGAAAGTACACTACATCCATTTTTTTTCAAAATTTGGTTTCCATATTTGCATTACTCAGAATAAACAATAAGACACTATTCACAAATTTGCCAATGCCCAAGATATTAAAGTGCATCTGAAAATAAATAAGGTGCAGGAGAGATAAGAACAGAAAATTTTCACGAGAAAAGAAAGAGCTCGCAAATATCTTGCGATCTGTTTTCCGCCGATTTCTCGAAAACGCGATCCCAATGCCGTTCTCGCTTTTATCGCAAACATCACCTATATACGCGCATTTATATCCACTTTCTAAGTTCCTCTCTATATACAATCTTCCGGGGAAAAATTTCCTCTACCAACACCACCAGCACCCCTTCCCCCATCGACACTAAGATAACAACAGTACATACATATTGACATGGTTTCTTCTGTCTTTTTGTTTCGGGTAAGTGTGTTTTTCCTCTTTTACCCGTTCCACTCGCTTCCTCTCGATACTTTGCCGACGGATGCAGAGATGAAACGGTCACGGAGCTTTTACACGATTGCGATATTTTTATATACGATCGCGCGCTAAAACGCTGCCCAGCGTGCAGGAGAGAGAAAGTACGCGATGCCTCGGGCTATTTTTTCTTCCCCAACTTCAGGATAAAAGCTGCCAGTGCAGGAGTGAACATATATATACATATATATTCGTACAGTAGGTGAAACAAACAATGATATTAGTTTGGCCAGCGCTTCAACGAATCGGAGAATTGAATTCTGAGCGCCACACGGGTTCGTACAAGCCTGCGCAGAAATCTCGGGCAAAGTTTGTCGCCGCGTTGCATAACGTGCATTTGTAAGACGGGGACAGGACTCGAGAGAATGGCAAATTTGAGATTGGATAGACAAGTCGAGGTTGAGTTTTGACTTGGTATATGCATCTATATGTGTACGTGCAGTTATATATATATATATATATATTAGGTCTGCAAGCGGATTGCGTTAGTCTGATGCATTTTATGTGCGTGCTTTCATGCAATTGATTGAAAATAAAACTTTTCTAATAATTCATGCATTGAAAAGTTCTTGTTTATACATGGAATGAAAGAGCAAGCTTCACGTGATTCAGCATCGAACGTTTGCGTGCTCTAATAAAGACTCTAGCAGTTGAAAAGTACGATTTCTCCGCACCTGTAAATGATGGACACTTTTAATTTACACATCCATGCGTCCACTGACATTTGTATCTCTTAATTTAATTTTTTAATAATTTAAGTTTTGAAGAGTTATTACTTATCACTTTTTCCTTAAAATTATGCACTAATATTGTGACGAAAGGAAAACAGCGAAAGTAAAAAATTGGTCAAGTGTCCAGCAATTGGTGCATCAGGCCCACATGCTTAATTGCTCACAACTGATGCACGTTAGCACGCAATAATCCTCGCAATTAAACGATCCTAATACAAGATACATGTCTATCCACATTATTACGCTATATTGCGTGATAGATATATAGCCATTATGCAACATACCGCACGGAGACCGGCAACAGGAAGCATCAAGCGACACTCGAAGCAGTGTACATTATATAACAGTCGTTGCAACCCTGCACAAAAAGCCCGAACCGGCGCTTGAGACCTTATGGACCGTTCAACGACGCATAATAATACGCTTAATAAGGATCGGGGACGCGACGAGGAATTCCCGTGCAAAACGCCGCGGCAACGGACCGACGGGACTCGGAAAGATGTGCCGCGCGCTCGATTAAACGGCCACTGGCGAGCGACACGCTATGTGGCGTGCCTGGAGATGCTCTCGTCGGCCACTACGCCTATATTAAACTCCCGATTGCATTGACGAGGTGGGTACGCGTCTGTATTATATTGTACTCGAGACCGTCCGACTCTGCTGGACTTGTCTCTCGCGATACAACTGTGCGACGAGACAAGAGCTGTTATTGTCTGGTTTTGCGACGGATCGATGCTGTGCTACTCCCCGATAAACGGCTTGCGCCATGTTTTTACACCTGTGCTCTGTAACTGTTTTTTCGCTGCTGGCATATCGGCGCAGACGAAGTTTTGCCGAGTTAGGATTTGCTAGTGTGGTTTTGATTTGAGTTTCTTGTTAATTTCCAATTGCGGACTTTTTGGTGGTGTCGCGCGTGCTTTTGATCAGTGCGCGATTGGAATTGCGAATTAATAATATGATAACCATCGTACTGCTGCTCCGGTAATATCATTTGTAGATATATAATGTCATTTATTTATACGAAATTTTTTATATAAGTAGGTATATACGCTATTTTTTTCAAAAAGCTTACATCTTATGATCATTCAGCTGCAACGAAATATTTTGTATTAGTAAATTGTTTCTAAAAGAGCTTACTTTTGCCACAAAATAATAAATAATTTTATTTTGAAATTATATTTTATATAAAAATTTTTATATTATTGAGTAGTACATAATAATATTTACTCCAATATAATTTTGTCAAGATCTAGTATATACTGCAATTTTCAAAACCACAGTTTTTCCAGTAATAATAAAGTCATCCTGTCTTAAAAGAAGTTGGGAAGAATTGCCCGGGACAAAAATAGCATGCTCTCATTCTCTTCCCTGGTACAAATTAGTCACATGGTACCTGATGTTTCATTTAGTTTATTGTATACCTCGTCCCCGACTCCTCTTTCTCCCAAAAAAATTCGGTGCATTGTGTCTCGCTTCACCGATAAAGGGAAGAAAGGCCACGCCACTTGACAAAGCAGAAAAAAGCAGTCCAGCAGCGAAAGCTGGAAAATTGAAAACAAAAAAAAAAGATGAAGAAGAAGAAAAAAGGAGAGAAAGGTCTGGATGATGAAAAATCCTCTCTCTCTCTCCCTCTCTCTTTCTCTATAAACCCGGGCACTCGACGGCTGTCCAAAAGCCGAGGCGCCGACTTCACGCGCGTTAATACTCCTGATAATCGATACACTCGACGTCTGCCACTGCACTGTGTACACTATAGATCTCGATGGTGGCTTTTCTATACGTTGTATAGTCGTATAGATGTCCGGGCACGAGCCACCCTGCGGGATGCACGCTCTGGAAAAACGATTAGTTTTTAATTTACCGCCGAGTCGATCGCGTGAAATTGCGGTGCAGCCTGTCTGCCGTCTTCTCTCTCTCTCTCTCTCTCTCTCTCGGCTCGTTCCTTTTTTAAAAGAGCGCTGCACCACACGCGTATACGCAGACGGACACCCAGGACTTTCTACTTTCTCGCCCTCCCGCGTTCTTCGTGCCCATGCGATGGAATGAGTCGTTCGATTGGCTGACTGATGATCTTTGCCTGTTTTCCTGGCATATCCTCGAATCGATGATGATGCGGTGTCTTTTGTTTGCATGGAAAAATCGAAGCGATCCACGAGTAAAATTTATGATTAATTACGCTTAAATTATTTTTGATTGCGAATTTGAATGCACTTTTTCATGTTGAATGTAATTATTACATTAAGGCAGTTATATCGAAAACAGATCTAAAATTAAGATTTTAACGAAAATTTATAGATTCATATTGATAAAGTTCTAATAAAGTCACAGTTACATTTTTGTAAAGCTACATATAATCTTCGAAGCGAGAAAAGAATTTTTTTTAAATTTTAACTTTATCTCTTATTAAAATTCAATATTAAAATTGAAATCGAAGAACTGACTTAATTTTATTTTTCATTGACAAAATGACAAATCGCTGCCACCTACAAATACATATTTACAGCAATCAATACTTCCTCGGATAACGATTTGCCTAAAGACAGGAAATTTTCCAGAGCGAGTCCGCAGGCAGCCATCGAAGGAAGGAAGCTCTATACGAGAAAGTTAAAAATCGTCTCGATATTTCAAAAAGGCCTTAATACCGCCGTGATAAATAGCGTCAGATATATCCAACTTTGAGGTGAAATTGATTTTTTTTTCCACTCTCCCTTACTCTCGAGAGCGCGTGCGGACCCAAGCCCCGCCACGTGTGATGAAGCCTCCGCATTCTAACCGCAAATTGAAGAGCGGAGGCTCGACTGAAAAAAGGATCGAAAGAGAGAAAGAGAGAGAGAGAGAGAGAGAGAGAGAGAGTGAGAGGATAAACTCGCTTTCCCTTTTTTCTCTCTTTCTCAGCTGGGGTAAAAATTTCTCTTTTAAGAGCGTGTAATAATAACGGCTCTCGCGGTGCGTGCGAGGCAGAAGGGAGAGAGAGAGAGAGAGAGAGAGAGAGCGCACAGCGGAGAGAACAGTCCTGGGCACGCCTCGATAATTAAAGCCGCTAAACTTATTTGTCTTGATAGCGCCGAGGCAGCGACGGCGGCTGCGGCCGGGGTAGGCGGACTAAGAGGTATACATAATGCGCGACTTAGCACTGCGCTTGCACACTGGCGGCTTATTTCTCATGGGTGTCGTATAACTCTGACTCGCGCGCGCGGGCGCCTCTCAGCCTCTCCTCTCTCTCTCTCTCTCTCTCTCTCTCGGGCGACGCGTGCCGCACGCTCCAAAGTTCGCTGCATCCATCGCGAGAGAGAGAGAGAGAGAGAGAGAGAACGATAGGAGGGGGCGTGGGTGGGCAGAGTATAGTTCGCTTTTACAGTTTTCACCACATGCTCTCTCCTGTGCGCGCGTACACTCCCTTCGAGAGCTTGAATTTTCTTGGACGATGTACGTTAAATGATTTTTTCATCCAATCTGTTTTCAAGCGGTGGCTCATTGTTTCCATGTATAATGTAACAGAAGTTTTATTAGCATTGTTAGCATTAGTAATCTGCATAGTGGATTTCCGCGTTATAAAAAAATGAAAAGATAATCACTAGTTCTTTTTCGAGTTACTATATGTATTATATTTTACGATTTATTAGTAAAGTAAATTGTAAAAGTAATCAGAGTATACGCGTAAAAAATTAATTTCTCAAAAGAAAATTGTAACAGCTTACATAATTTTTACTTACGAGTACACATGTATTTCGCAAAGAACAAACGAATTTCAATTCCAAAAGTAATTTCACGATACATTTGCGCAAACTACCTCTGTTTTTGCACTCGACGCGATTAGCTCGAACTTTTTTCTCTCGTCTACGGCCCCGAAATTATTCCTCTCCCGTTTTCCTCATCCAAGGGGGTATATATCCAAGGCATCTGTTGAGTAGCGGCGTTAAAAGTACTTTCTTGTCCCTTGCGAGCCGAAGCAAACAAGGCGGCAACGGCGAACGAGGGGCCGAAAGTCGTTAAAAGCTTATCCCCCACACCCCACCCACAGTACAGCAGTCGTGTGGTCAAACTTGCAATGGCTCTCTCTCTCTCTCTCTCTGTGTATATCGACTACGCGGAAGTTGGCTATTATGTTAATTGCGTTAAAAACAAACATTTAATAATCGAGTTTGCAGAGTTTATAATTTCGTGCGTAGCTTACATCTCTCTCTCTCTCTCTCTCTCTCTCTCGCCAAAACTAATTGTTTAATCGCTGCTTTACAATAAGAGTCGAGGAAATTAAATTACCTTTCGAAATTTCGTCGCGCCCGGCGCATGCCGTAAAAATAACAATTTTATTCATTTACCGACGGTATACCGGGGTTTTATTGTTCAGAAAAAGTCACATAATTCAATTTGCCTCATCGCGTCGAGAGAGAGAGAAAGAGAGGCATATTATAATACATTATGCGCGCATCTACAGGCACATGTAAAAGCGATAAGCGGAATAAAAAGAGCGGAGGAGAGGAAAGGATAAAAAAAAGGAAAGAAAGAAAGGTACCCCATAAAAATGGTGTCCCGCCTACGCCGCCCTGTGTGACTGGGACTATGTGAGCCAGCGATCATTTGAATACGTATAGCTAATAATTTGGGGGCGTGTTGCGAACGTTTTCTCACGTTGTGCCGCGGCATTGTATTTTATATCTCTTGGCACGCGCGCACGTGTGTGCGTGCGAGTGTGTGTTGGGTCTGAGCACGCATACGCGGTTTCGTGAAATATACTCGTTCGATGTGTGTATCGGTGCGTAAATGGGGAATTGTATGAAATACAAAGTGCATTAGGCTGCGCGCGTGCTTGTTTGGAGGAAAAATTCTTATAAGCCAGGTCACACATCTTTCTAATTTCATACTTTATACTTTCATATTGAAATCACCTTTTTTCTAATGCCAGTCTTTCGTTTGACATGTGCGATGTGTATAATCTAAGGCTTGGAGTTATGTGTGATGTAGGGATCTATATAGTATTTTCGTCTCTTTATGTACGTTTAATAAACTAATATAATTTTCTTATTCGGGCGAGATAACATTTTTGAAGGAAAACAAAGTATTCAACTACGCAACTCTTTTAGTTTATAAAGTTAAATCAGTCATTATTATTTATTTATTTATCATTTTAATTTTCCGTGTCATTGCTGCCGACTTAAAGCCCTAGATACAAATAACGTTTTTATTTCTTCTATCAATATTCTAAAAATATTTTCTGTGCATATGAAAACAAAATTTTGGTGCAATATGTCACAGGTGTGTTTCGACAAGTTAAAAAAATGAATCCGTAAATAAAAAAGTCCATTTACCAAAATGAAAAACTTTTTCAAATTCTACAAAAATCAAGTAGTAAAAAGATCCTGAAATATAAGAAAAACATTTTTTTATCAAATATAAATGTTCCATAAAGCGTAACAAGTCTAAAATCTTAATAATAAATCGCAATGGGACGATGAAATACTTTCAGGATTATTAACATTTGCAAAGCTCTAGTCTGCCATGAAATTAAAAAGTCTGCTGAGGACAATGGGGGTCATGTACACAGGCGCACGGGGGCACTGCTGCAAACTGACGCAGAAGTAATATAATACCGGGAAAAGAAGTATGGAGCATCTGCAGTTGTGCAGGGGACGCGCGCCTGGCCCGTGGAGTGCGAAGGAAAAGAGAGAGAAGGATATCGCAACGACGGAATTGAAAAGGACGACAGCAGCGCACGGATGTCTCTTATCCTCGTAATATTCTCTCTCTCCTGCCTGACCCTTATATACCGGTCGTATATATAAGACGCGAGAATAATGTAGTACGTTTTTAGATATGTTGTATACGTATCTTGCGTGTTTTTCATGCATTGCATCGGCTATATACGTATTACAACAAATATTATGCAGCGAACGTGCTATGCATGGCGTAAAATTGTCTAGGAAGAGAAATTCTATTTTGTGAATTGGATCGTGCATTATAGTTCTGGAAAATTCACTTTGATATTAAATATAAAATGTTTTGGGTGAATAAATGTTTCAGATTCGATTAAAAGGATGAAAGAAAAACATATGCTCGCCACGTAGGGCCTTTTCTAAACTCAAATTTTAGATAGAACTTTTTTCCACCGAACCGACGAAGTCGCCAATACATGGTTCTTTATTATAGGTTTTCTATTCAAAACTGTGCCCCTTTGCGAGGCCTAGGAAAAATTAAAAATAACCAGAGGAAAAGTGGATTACTTCTACTCAGCTACATAGTCGTATTTATAAGTTTTTATAGAGAGCTATATGTGTTAGTGACGAAGTTGTTATATCAAATCTGATGAGGGAGGTTATTTGTGTAGACCTCCGAAACGTCGACATTTTTAAATTATTTTAATAAATGGCTTTATCTGGTTCTCCGACGATCGACTACTTTATTTTGACCTGTAATAAAAGAAATTCTATTACAAACCATTTATGATTTGAAAAGATATTTCATAAAGTGCATAAAGTGTATTACAAAAAGAGGATAATAGGACCCTCCACGTTTCAATAAAGAATGATTATCACGTGATTGCTAATTTCATTATTTTGTAAAATGCGGCTAAAATTCTGGAAAAAATATTGAATATCATTAGGGAACATTTTTATTTATTTCCAGAATATATGTCACAGATAGAGATACGCAAGTGCATGATAAATAATTTTCAGGTCGTATTTTTTTGGTAGTAGAAGTATCTCCATCTAAGATTGAAGGCATAAAGCAGCAGCAGCACCAGCAGCACCAGCAGCAGCAGAAGCAGCAGTGACCGTGTCCTTTTAAAACATTCGAATAATCAATAAGCTTCGTTGAATTTCAGGCGCTATAGTAGACTTTTCTTTTTCGTCACGTCCTCACACGGCCCAATACATATTTCATCGCCAACCCTCGACTCCAACATCCCACCGTTAAGAGCGAATAGAAAGCTCAATGCTGGAGCAATATAACGGATCCTATCTCGCTCTAGTCTGCACCAATCGCCATCGGTGGAAAAAAAAAACTTTCTTCAGAAAAGCGAGATGCGTAAGTAAGTGTTTTGGTAATGTTTGGCTTAAAATATGCGAAGGTCGGTTGCGCGCGTGCAGCACAGATCCCAGCTTCGGACACCTTCGTCATGGAAACGGAGCGAGTCGTCTCTCTGTCCTCTCTCTTGCTCTCTCTTGTGTAATTAAGTCCCTGTTTCCCTAAGAAAAAACAAAGAGATCCACGAAATAAGAAGAGCTCGTCGCCACTGTATATGTATATATATATATGTATACGGTCTACGGACTCCTGAAAGCATAGAAAAAGAAGGAGAAAGAGAGAGGGAGATAGGAGAGGAAGAGCACGAGCCAACTAACATCTCAATTTAACACACGGCCTTTCCTCGAAAAGTGTATGCGGACTTGTTGTTGGCGCATAGTAAAAACGCACCGCGGCATTCGCCTCATCTCGGCTCAGATACGTGTTGTAGATTTCCGCGCACGAATCGTGCAGACCATTTTAAATTGCTCTCTCTCTCTCTCTCTCTTTCTCTCTCCCTATATACCCTTCTCTTCCTTTCTCCCTAGCTCGCCCTCGACTTTGCGACAACCGAGATAAACTTTTTGGTACCAGAAACATATACCCGCGCGAATAAACTGGGACACGCTCGAGAGCTCCATATTATATAGTCCTCGCCTAAAATTTAGTGCTCGATAATCTTTTAGGAAATGTCTTGACAATCGTTTTATACATTATTGAATATCTTCTATATATCTTCTATCATTGAAGATGTAGAAATTTATTTATCCTCTCTGCCGAATATTCTTTACAATTACGATTGTTATACGCATACACAATTCGCAAGTACACGCAGCAGAAATACTAATCGCATCAACGCCACTGATAAGTTTGAAAAATCTCATGTACTCGGTAACATGTAGATCGTGTATAAGCGTGTATAAGTGGGGCTTGACACACTGTCTATGAGTATAGATGTCTAGATTGCGGCCCAACTACAACGCACGGACTGCGCGTATTACAATGTAAAGACACTCTCGAAAAGTGGGTGCACAGGAGAACCGTGGGTCGAAGAAAGAAAACCGCGAAGAGATGGAGGAGAGAGAGAGAGAGAGAGAGAGAGTGAGCGGCGCGTTGCATGCCGTATCTAGACACGAGCTGGCTGCATCATCAGGGGCCGTGTATACACGTCGCGCGCACCCGTAGTCCTGGCGATAGGATCGAGGAGAGAGAGAGAGAGGGACATCATCTCGTGTACATGTCTAAGGATGGACTTTCCTGGAAGCAGGCAAACAGCAGCGGCGGCAGCGGCATTAGCGGCGCAATACTCGTATAGCTGCAGAGAGAGAGAGAGAGAGAGAGAGTGGTGCAGGAGAGAAGCGCCGTTTATGAATATTGCAGCCGGCCTGCGGCTGAAACTGTAAATGCAAAGCACTCCAGTGAGCTTCTGCGCGCGGCCTCTCTCTCTCTCTCTCTCTCTATCTCTCTCTCTCTCTCAGTCACGCTCTCACTCTCGCCTCTAAAATTCTGTATATAGCGGGTGTATGTGCAGCGCGCGCGCGGGGATGTATGTATACGTGACTGTACGGCGAAATAAAGGCCGGCCCATAAACCAAACATTAGCACCGATCCGTATCTCTTGCCTTGTTCAACCTGCCGCGAGAATCTCATTTCATCTTGTTGCACCCTTGGCACCTCTCATGAATAATTTCTTCCACCATTTACGCTCTGCGGACGTCCTCTCTCTCTCTCGCTCTCTCTCGCTCTCTCGCTCTTGCTCCTGCTCGACACGAGATAGCGCCGATCTCTTCCTCCTTTTTCTTCTTCGTTCTCTCTCTCTCTCTCTCACTTGCTCTCTCGTGCTCTCGAGTACAGCTTCACTAAGAGAAATATTTACTCAAGATGAGTGTATTTTAAGTAAAAAAACTTTACCGGGAATCCACGCGGCTAAGCCTGCACTATCTGCATGATTAAAGTGCGACTACTTGTTTAATTTATTAAAGATAAATTGACGCGAGTATTTTTCCAGCAAATATTGCTTTGTTTAGGTTGAATTAATTTTTTACCAGTCGCCCTCGGTCAGTTGAGTAGAATAAATTATTGAGAAATATATATATATATATTATATTCTAGTCTGATTGGAGGAATCATCGCTTTTAAGATTCGTATATTAGTAATGAAGCTTCTTCTTTTAAAATTTCCTTCTACATTTTTCCAAACTACGGATATTGATAATTCCCAGAATATTTATTATATAATTTCAAAAAATTTGTTTTCAAAATTATCAAACTATTTATTTAACTTAAATGTGGATAATGTTAATTGAGGAGAGCTGACTTCGAAGAGAGACCTTTTTAAGATTGCTACCATATTTATAATTCTACAGATCTCTCTCAAATTAATAAAAAAATTTTGAACGAACAGAAAGAAATGCCAAATTATGACTCCGCTTTTTTCTGTGTATGATTATCATCACATAGATAATATGCCCAGGTCCAAATAATTTCAAAGGTATTTATATCTTATCCATGTTCTCAAGCTCTCTATATATGCATCTTTTTAACTATGTCATTTCCCTCTATTCACCCACGTCAATTACGCATTTCGCTCCGTTTCCAAGCTCTTCCGCGCAAACTCGTATAATTTACAAAAAGAAGTCCAAGCCACGGGCGTCGTCGGTGGCGTCGGGATCTTTCGCAAGAGGGAAACACGCGTGTAGCGTTATATATAGTCGTTTTTAAGGGCGAGCCCGTTTGCGTTTCTTCGATTTTATCGTTGTTCTCCGGTCCTGTACCCAGCCGCCGCTCTTCTAGCACCCTCCCGAGTTAATGAAAACTCACCCTATGCCTTTGTTCTGGTTTAGTGTTACAGATGAGATAGCGATCGCTCTCCTCTCGTTCTCTCTCGCCTGCGCGCGCGCCGCCAGTGCCTTTTATTATTTAACCGCTGCCGCAAGGATTGAGCGATTCGCTCCTTGGTTTTCTTTGTTTCCGAGATTTCGCTCTGAATAAATTATGCCCGTCTCGGCGAGATCGGCCTTTGTTTACCAAAATTAGTGTCGGTCCGCGCTTCGTTTTATAAGTACATGGAGGGAAATCATTTAACGGCAGAGCACCTCAGCTGATGCTTCTATTATACCACCGAATAATGAGCGTATTAGGCGAACCGACTGTAATGATCTGTACCTAATTCGATTAAAGTTTATTTTAGCATTCTCCAAAGTGCGCATTTATATTTTACGTGCTGCACTTAAATTTTCACTGATACATTATAGCCGAACCTCGAATAATGTCACTAGCATAAGAAAAAAATTTAAATTGATTTTTTTTAAACATATTTTATCTGCAAAAAAAATGCTTTTTATTTTAAACTCTTGATTGTACCGTTAAAAGAAGAAACTATTCTCTTTCAATGTGCGACGGTAATCATTCCGGATGAGAAAACCCATTTTTATATTATGCATTAGTATAAGCAATTCGGTTAAGCATTTTATATTATTATTAACATTTATAGGGATTGAGACAAACATTTGGATTATACGGAGATGTCCTTATTCCACAGTATAAACACTTCAATATATATTTAAATGTTATTCGAAAAGATAAGAAGTCATGAAAAAACATGGTCATCTTCGAAATGTTAAATGTGCCATCAGCGAATATTGCATTGTTCCGGTATAGCTTACCATACCCTATTCATCCTTTTATTAGATAAAGTAATTGAAATTATATAGATACACTTAGAACCGATATCTTAATTTACAAATGCGGTAGGTATTACCATCGACAAGAAAACTTTCTATTAAAATTGTAAGAAAAAAAACATTCGTAATCTTTTTTCATGTAGCAATATTTGTACTTGAATATTATTAGCATAAGTATATAACTTAAAAAATTACCAATCAAGTACAATAGAATGTTGATTTGGTCACTTTTCTAATCAATAGCTTTTCGGCGCTGTCACATCGACGAAAATAAGAATAAAACAACACAGAGAAATAGTTGAAAATCATAGCTCTATCACAGTCTCGAGTTGAGTGCGAGAAGTGTCGGCATATCGCACTGGCACTCCTCCCACGCAGCTGCGAGGGAAAGAGACTCTCGCGAGCGTCCAGCATTCCTCTTCCACATATATACGATTCTGCAGGCACGCGTAGAGAGAGAGAGAGAGAGAGATATTTCAGTAGTGTGCACTGGCGGCCCGCGTCCCTCCCTCTTTCTCACACATATAGTCACATGGAAGCGCGTTGCTGTGTGTATATGGAATCCCATCGGAGTTCCAGAGATTCCGGAAGAAATGACGCTCCCACTTGGTCCATGGCTAGCCGCCTCCGGTTATAATCGCGCGCGCGACGACATTCCTCGCGATGGTGCCCCTCTCTCTCTCTCTCTCTCTCTCTCTCTCTCTGTCTACATCGCCACTCTCTCTTTCGCAATTGGCCCGCCGCTGACGACCTTTCGACACGCGCCACCAGCCCTACACTCGCAGCTCGTGCCGCGCATACCTTTTATCACCGCTGCGACGCAGGCATCATGTGGACAGGGGATATATAACTGCAGGTGGCGGCGGCGCGGCGGCGCGGCGGGCGATTATGACCCTCTCTGCTGACGAGAGTTTGAGGTGGGCTGCTTGATTGGATTCGCGCGCGAAAGTTGGCTGCTTTTGTTTTGGACGTGTGCAGAGTTTGGGGAACGACTGGATGCGGTTGTTCGGCTGTTGGGGAATGTATGTGTGTGTGTGTGATCGGGAATGCGGGACTCCTAGGGTAGAGCGATCCAATTATTCATCGTAGGCTCTCTGACGCGGCTGAATCAAAAGTTGATGAGGATTTCTTTCGTTGCTGCAGGGTGGGAAGCGAATTTTTCAGATTCATTTCAATATATTACAGTTATCTGTTACTTTCGAGATATTTATCTTACGATTCAACCAGATTAAAGTGTTTCATTCTAAGACTTTAATTTAAAGTAGGATTTTGCGTGCTACAGTACGTCCACACTGCAATGTACACCAACTGAACTATCTATAATATATACATTATTTGGATTTTGTACCAGTCCAGATTATTGCATTAAATACCAGATCGGTCACGATGCCGCGAACGTCAATTGATATATAACGAGCAAATCGAACGGCGAATAGAAAAAAAGGCGAATTGAATCGGTATAAAATCGGTAGCCGACACAGTCTGCAGGGAGGAATAGATCATGGAGCAGCTTTCGATGGGTTGGTAATACGTGCTCCGAAGACACTCACCGAAATGAAACAATGGCCGAACGCGAATACGGGCTTATCCCTCGGCTATATGCCAGTCTGTGCGCACTGCCGAAGCCCGCGAATTCTCGTCCGATTAGGGGATCTGCTCGTGCCCGGGTACAATTGTGTACCACGACTGCCGCCGCCGCCGCCGCCGCCGCCGCCGCGGCTACACCACCACCGCGGCGCATGGGCCGACCTATCGTGCGGATAATGACGGACCACCAGATGGACGCTCTACCCATCGGCGCAACGTGTATAGTGGAGTGTAGCCTCTCTGCACTGGAGTAGCTTGCAATTTGCATTCGAGCACATGCACATTCGGGATTCCTCCGCGTGCACTCTCTCTCTCTCTCTCTCTCTCTCTATCTCTCTCTTTTCTAGTCATTTCTGAAGCCGTGCGTGTGTATGTGTACAGCCGTACAATGCATGGCTTTCTGCATGTCTGTTCCATGTATTTCTCCAAACTCCCTGTCCGCGCGCGTGTCCAGTCTGCCTTATTTTGGCAATCGCTCGACTCGCCCGCTACATACATGTACTTCAGATTTGACTTTACTCGTTCTGGTTGCATGTCCATAAAAATCCAATCTCCCTATACACAGTTAATTCTCGACGACGTTTATTGTAAGCAATTTTCAATTAAATTTCGTATATATACATAACCAAATGCATATATTTTCAATGTATTCACCCAATTGATTTGTTCAAATATACGCCACGCAGCAAAACTCTTTATCTCGAAAGTAATCAGTAAATTATTCGCTCGATCGGAATTCATCCTTTCACGCATCATCTCTCTGCAGGGCTACTGCTCTCAAAATTCGTCCGCTATATATATAAGCGAGCATATCGGTGGATAGCAATTTGGTACCGCAAAACAGGCTGCTACCGATGCAACTCTCTCTCTCTCTCTCTCTTTCATCGTCGGATCAATGTAACATGTGCGGAACGAGTCGGGAGCCGCGGCGCATACTATATAACGCGAGAAGGAAAGAGAGACATGATAGCGCAGATGAGAGCCTTGAATTACCGGCATCTTAATGCAACCAACAAAGAGCGAGAAAGAGAGATTCAGTGGCGTTGCTGCACCAAATAGTTATCGATGAGATATTAAAGTTTGAATTAAAGATTAAAGCTTTTGAAGTGTAGTGTCGGTTACTAGGAGTGGAGAAAAAAAAAATTAATGGAAGAGAGAAGGGCTGGGGTGTGAATTATAGATAAGTACAAGGTGTGTTATTGTGCCGTCGAATGCCGATATTCGAATGTCGAACATGTAGTATTCTTTGATTCTCACTCCACGATATAGATTATTTAACGAAAATATATTACAACCTCTAATTGAAGAATGCAGGAATTGAATTATTTCGAATGACTTTTACAAATATAATAGATTTGTTGCAATGTTGCACCATTATGCAAAAGGTTGCATAATTCATATTAACTGAATTTATTATACTGAACAAGTTACGCTACGTGCAGAACTAAGCTAGAGACGCTCCCATGATGTATCACTATCTAGGTCGTTTATATAGTAACAAACTTCGGTGTGTCGCAGCAAATAGTTTTATTATCCATTAGATACACGCGGTTCTACGTACCACAGATAGCATCTACAATAAATATTAGAATGGAATATTATCTTCTAAGCGTATAAACACGGATCTTAAGGGAAGCTGCGGCAAAAATCCATTATTGTAAACAACATGATTTAGCAGTATCGCTAAATTTAAAGGCCTAAAAATCTCACCTTAGATAGCCACTAACTGCGCGCAATAAATCGCGCAGCCCGCGGCACATAAATAAAAACCTCATTTGAGAAAACTAATTATTCTTTGCTCGATTCGTTTATTTTCGCCATGCGCTCATTCTTATGCTATTCCCCCCGCGTCGCGCGCGCGCACACACACACATCTATTTAATGCATATAAAGAGATAAAGTTTTTTCAAATTTATTGCGCCGCTAGAAAAGCCACGCGCGCACGCGCACAAGCATGCAAATATAAATCACTCTTTTGCTCGCGCGCGCAAGCGTATACAGTACAAAACGAGGGATATTGCATAAAAAGTGCGCGAGACGCGAATGAAAACGAAGAAGCGGAGAGCTGGTCTGGCTTGAGAGAGAGAGAGAGAGAGAGAGAGAGAGAGAGAGAGAGAGAGGGAAAGAGGTCCGGACGAGTTGGTTGTATATATATATATATATGTGTGTGTGTGTGTGTGTGTGTGTGTGGTGCGGCACGCGACAAGCCGGTTTTGCCGTGGCGTCTGGCTGAGCCCTCGCGGGATGAGAGTCACGAGATGCAGCAGCCAGTTTTCTGCGGTATAGGATGTATAGATGCGGAGAAAATAGCTTGGTCGTGCGCCCAAGAGCACGTGACCTTCGTTACGGATATGGTGCGCACACGCGCGTGTGTGTGGGTTTGTATACAGTTATTGGCGCGTTATCAGGTGCGCTCGATGTTTATGCGCGATGCGAATCTTTAAGATAGACGAGGACTGCGTGGAATCCGCGATATTTTAAAAGGATTCTGTTGCTCCGAGCGCTTGACTCTGCGTGTAGTTTAGTTGTGATGGGCGATGTTTTATTGCGCGAGGATTTAAAAGATCGTGCAGAAGAAATGCTTTCAGATTTCCTTGTTTTATAAGCGTGCATGGAAAATAAAGGGTCATTTTATGTATAATTAGTACTTGTTTTATGGAATTTCTTGCAATATAGGTATACTTATTACGCTCCAAATAGAATATCCAAGTTGGACAGTATGCAAACGAATACAAGCAATCAAAATCTTGCAAATAGGAAACAATTTTTCAATCATTACTCGAAAGAGGTTTTTATCTATAATGAAAGATTTTCCATAGTTTTATTAGAAATATCCATACTAGAAATATGCAACGACATCAATTTTGGTTGCGAAACTAATTCGTTGATCTATAAGATGTTCTTTTTCGGTCTCCACCACTCTTGTGACGAATGATCCTGAACCATTGATCCTTGCAAATCTGAGAATTGCTGCTCAGTATTACTTATACATTGATCGAATAATAACAATAAATATAAATTGAAAAAATCTCATCTTTAATGAATTGAACTCTTATACCAGCCTGAAATACTCGGCTTTATTCAGAGCTAGTAAAAATGAAAGAAAAGGTACTGGCAAAGGTATAGTGAATGTTACCACACTCCAATGCCATACTTGAGCGCGAGTGCACGTGACTGCATTTATAGTATAGCGTCGCGCGCGATTTTATCGGGGGCCTTCGCGACATCTCGATCTTTTTGTAATTAAATTATCGAAGATATAGCAGCGGCGCGACCAAATGCTATTCGGTCGAGTGCGTATTTTATCTTGACGTTCGATAAATAAAGAAGAGGCCCTTAGGGTTAAGCGATTGGTAACGGGTCCCGCTTGAATCATGCGCATATATATGCGCAGACGTGCACATGTGTATATCGCAGCGAGAGGCGCGAGATAATTTCAATTTCAAAGATTGCGTTTTCTCGAATATGCGCTCTCTTTTGCAAAATGAAGATAAGCGCTTAATATACGAATAACGAAATTAATTGCTTCGATATATCACTCTGAAGTGTTTATGCGCTCCCGATGCCTGGGACGCGCGCTCAAAAAGTATATTGAATTATTAAATTCCATTTAATTTAGTTTGGCCAAGAGTTCGGGATAAAATATTTATTTGTTGCGTTCCTTCGTTATTTACTCAATACGTAATTCTGTATAGATAATGACTGCTTACTTTATTTACGAGTCTTAAATGATTTTAGAAAAATTGGAATTCTTGCAATAAAATGAATTAATTTTTACAAAGCTAGGTTTTCATGTTGCAAGTTCTAAAAAACGAATTACGGAAATTTTACTCAATTTATCAATGGGTTTCGAATATATTTAGGCAGATGATTTGAATTTGTATAATTTGTGATAGTTAAATTATCGACAATATTGGAATATATATATTCTACGATAGCTTTTTATTTATATTATATATATTACATGTGAAACTTCTATGCTGTACGATTAAATATTGTAAATAATGCAATTTATAATTAAACAATAAAAAACAAAAGTTCTCTGTAACACGATTCTAAAAATATGTATCAATACAACAATATTTAAAATTTTACAAATAATTATTCACAATAAATTACAATAAATTTTATCGCAAACTATTTGATTTCAATAAAGTCAAATTAAACAATCATAATATTAGTTTATTTTAGAGATATTTCAGTTAAAAACGAAAATAAAAAGCTATCGTAGAATATAATGAATTTCCAATATTGTCGATAATTTAACTATCACAAATTATACAAATTCAAATCATCTGCCTAAATATATTCGAAACCCATTGATAAATTGAGTAAAATTTCCGTAATTCGTTTTTTAGAACTTGCAACATGAAAACCTAGCTTTGTAAAAATTAATTCATTTTATTGCAAGAATTCCAATTTTTCTAAAAT
>UELU01143222.1:0-11345 GCA_900490025.1 Megastigmus dorsalis
TATTATAAGGTTTTGCGTTTATAACAAGCGAAAGTATAGTGGTTGCTCTAGTCGCCGGGAGCACTGCTCGCCTTCAATTTCGGAGTAAATGTTACTCCGGTAAAAGAGCAGCATCTCTTCCAAAAGAAGGCGACAGCATCTCCTCTTTTGTTTTGAGCAGCATCTGTACCTATAAGGTCAACGGTTCTCCCGGCGATTTCTCAGTGTAGGTATTATAATAACATGACTTAATATTACTACCGTCCAGACTCTTAATAAAAGTGAAGTTATTTTATTTTTTAATATTTTTCACACATTACGCATTACTGAATTTAGATGCGCAAGTTTTGTTGGTTAAGAATATAACCTGAATATCAGTTCCCTGTTTATATTCTGCCAGTTAACCAAAAATAATGGTTGGGTATGATACTTTTGGGTATCTGCTTTGGGTTTGGGGCTTTAAGTTATGTGCTTAAAATTAGGCTCTTGACCTCGCTGATCTTTTTATTTTTGGATCATGGGGTTCGATGTTTAGGGTTTAAAATGATGCGGTTTGGGGTTTCTAGAGTTTATGTATTTGGAGTTTATGTAAAGTTGTAACGGAAACGCTGATCTAATGAATTTCAATCGACCGTAGCTCTAAAACAAAATAAGATATCTGAAATATTCAGAATGGGTTTTGAAAGGGAAAAGTTGTACTTTTAGATGCATAAACGAGTTTTATGTGGAAAAATCAATTCGAAAAGTAATATAACCTCCAATATGGCAAAAACCGGGTTTTCCCACTTTATGGTTACGATATCTCAAAATCTTGATATGATACGACCAATTGGCGACTACATTGGAATTCGGCGCGAAAAAATACATTAAAAGCTACTATTGCATACCAAGAAGTATCATACTAATCCATCATTTTTGGTTAATAGGCAGAATATAAATGAATAAAGTAAAGTTAAAGAACATAAATTCAGTAATCAGTAATGTGTGAAAAAAATTGAAAAGTATAATAACTTCATTTTTATTAAGAGTATGGACGGTAGCAATAATAAGTTAAATTATCATAACTTGACGTTAGAACATTCTACGGTTCGTTTCATATTTTAAACATCATTTATTGGCATACCAATACATTTTAGTACACTTAATCATTATAAACTATTAAATATGAAAAAATGTACTTATTGATCATTTGCGGATCACTAATGTATGAAGTTATGTTTTTAGTCAATATAAATTATGTTGCCTGATTCAGGGATACCTAATCTATGAAATATGATTTTAAAAATTTACTTTACAGCTTAAAGTCGTATACTGCAATTAACATAAAAAATTTTTTCTAAAAATTTACTCTTTAAGATCATATTTTCGAGAATGTAATGTCATATTATAAATTTCTCAATAGTTTTCTCATATTCCGTAATCCTTAATGTTGAAGCTCCAAAAAAATCACTATGCTAGCATGTTAATTTTTTATTTTTAATTTTATCTATAAATTACACGAATTTTCATCTATTTGAGGTTACACACACATTGTGGCAGTTATCTTTTGGTCTTGTTAATAATTTTTCGTTAATCTACTAATATTCTGTTTAATTATTAATAAGCAAGTGAAATTTAATCTTTTAATTCTTTTAATTAAATTAATTGAGAAAGAGAGAGAGAGAGAGATAGATAGATAGATATAATGTTTATTTGTAACTTTTTACAAAATTTAAATATACTTTCAATATATATACATTCTTTCTCGCTTTAATATTACAGTTATGCTTAAAGTTTAGTCATATACATTTAAAAAAATAAAAATTAGTAAAAATTCAGTCTTTAAAATCTATCACGTCATTTCTTTAAAATTAAATCTATATACAAAATAGTCTATGAACAAGTTACAGAAAGGTTGCGCGAGCATTCACACTTCATCACTTGCACGTCTGTCCATTTTTTCTTTAAATTACATAAATACTCGAAAAATGACACAAAGGATAATAAATTAGGACAGGACGATGTACAGGATTAGGAAAAGCTCACATGTCACTTAACCTATACTTAACAATCTAATCTAGGTTGCGAAGGAATCCCCTCAAAGCAGTCTTGAACCTGCTGAGTGAAGGTAGATGACGAATTTCAGCAGGAAGAGAGCTCCATAAATGCGTACCCAGAGAAAGAGAGATATATAGATATAAGTTTATTTGTAAATAGTTTACAAAATGTACTTGGTAATACATATTGATTTTTCTTTAGATTGTACATTTCCTTAGTTTTGGTTTTTCGCAGCCACACATTTTCAGTCTTTCTATGATATCACAGCTGAGTAAGTCTTACATTGTTTCAGTCGTCGAAAAATTACAACTTAAAAGTAATATCACAGAGCGTCTTAATTGAAATACAAATAAACAAATTTAATATAAAGAAGCGATCGATATCAGTCTTGGCTAAAAGAAAAAGAATATAAGAAACTTTACAACACAATCACACATGCACTCATCCTACCACACACTCACTCACGCCAATAAATACACTCACACTTTCTAAAAATAAGTATATGGGACAGAACATAATAAATTAACATACAGAAAATTTATAGCTCTGACCCAAGCGTGTAGTGTAAGTCACTAACGTCAAACGCATAACGAATCGCAAGTGCGGCCAGCAGCAGCTAAGAATCAAGATTGAGCAGATGTTGAAAGATCGCCGTCTTAAATTTGCGCAAAGATGGCAACTTGCACAGAGAGTCCGGGAGAGAGTTCCAAAGACACGCACATTGAACTTGGACAGATCTAATTCCTGTCTCCGTGCGCACCCTTGGTATTGAAAGTTCCTGTACAACACCCCTGCTAGTGCTCCTGGGCTGATGCCTGCTAAAAAAGCTGCCAAATACTGAGGTTCATGTAATCGAAGGATTTTATACATAATAATTGCAGCAAAATAATTCGTTCGAGTATCAACACGCAACCAGCCTAGTTGCTTTCTATAGGGGTGATCTACTCGTCCCTCCTAACTCCATAGATGTATCTCACACATGTATTACTCATTGTAAGACAATTTACTGAAACTGTATACAAAACTCAAGAAGAAAATAATGGAGATTCAATAACCCAAAAAATTGATTCAAGTAGCTTTTATAATATTTTGGGGATATCAGATAAAAATACAAGTAATCCATTCAATAGAAGTAAGGCGCAGGTCCAAGACAGGATGACTCCGATTAAAGGATCAACAGGCAGGCAACCACTGGAAAAGAATGCCAAGCCGTTCTCAGATAATTCATCAAGACTCTCAAATAAGAGAGATAATAATTATAATATTGTAATCTGGGGGATGAAAAGAAATTGAATATTAATGTACATAAAGGGATAACGTAAATTTATGCAACAAATATGGATAATTTGAATTAAACGCAACAAGGCTACCAACGAATAAAAATTCGTGCATGTACAAACACACATAACTTATAGAAATAATATTTCATTAAAATAAATAAAAAGGGGAAACGCATACACAACAAAAAAACTCAGAAAAATAAATAAGAGTTAATTTAAAAAAAAAAAACATATGAAAACACTTACTTTTCAATAAAACCCGATGTACAGTTAAAGTCAATGATTACTTACACATACACGTAATACATTTTGCCGGGAAAACCTTCCTATTTTCCGAAAATCGGCGGTTGTTTCGGGGTATAAAAGGGACGACTTTCGACGAGAAGATCACTTCTGGTCCTACCTGGCAGAGCACAGGTAAGACCGACTAGAGGCGACCTATTCCACAGTGGAAGAACTTTCCTCAAGTCGTGCTTTAACGAGCACGGCGACAAGACTTTCTGCCGGCTTATTCCCTCGTGGAAGAACTGGGCAGGACTTCTCACTGGAGGGCTATTCCGCAAGGAAGAAACTCCTGGCGAAGTGCACATGCACTTTCCAACTAACCCCACACACACACGTACACACTCAGGGTCTCACTCGGGTTTTTAAACTCCGTGGGCCGGTAAAAAGCGGTAGTAAAAGAGTTCGCGTCACGTGTCGGGAGCCATACAGGGTGCGCGAATAGTAAAGAACGCGTCCGCACAAGAGCGCGCAAATCAAAGATATTTAAATATTATAAAAAAGGGAATCGAGATAGATTTTCATATGTATGTATATGAGGATAAGAGGAGCATTAAAAATTGAATAAAGCAACCATATAAATTATAATTTTTGAATTGTTTATTGGAGAATCCTATCCACCTGCAGAAGATTGCATCCCACACACTGTCCAAAATATTACTTATAATAAATCAAAGTAAATATATAGAAGAACCTTTCATTTGGTACCCCTGGTGGGACAGTGTGTGTGCGGAAAGGTGTATTGTTGATAGGAATCGATAAATTAATAACAAATTATTGATAATAATTTAAACAAATAGAAAAGAAAATTTTTTTAACAATATTTTGATAAAAAAATTTTTTCCACAGAAATTTTTTTGAAAAATTTTGTTTTGTTAATAACTTTTTGGCATATAAATTATTGTGAAAATTTTTTTATTTCTTTTCTACTATAAAATCGGTTGCTGCTAACATTTTCCGAGTTTAAATTATTTTTCTGAAAAATTTGTTTTACATTTAAAAATTTTTTGTGGGGAATATTCTTCAAAGATCGGAATTTCGCAGAACTGTGAAGGAAAAAGAAAGAAAAAATTCTTTCTGTGTTTTGACAAGCATATATTATCGGAAAACTAAGAAATAAAAATAAATAAATAAGAAATAAAATAAGAAATAGAGAAAGGTAAAGATAAATAAAAAGAAACCTTCCACCACGGTTAAGGAAATATACTTAATAACTGAAAAAAAGAATGATTTTTCGAGATTAGAAAGAGAAAAATTTTTTTAGTCAATTTTCAATATTTCGGATAATAAGCGAGATACGGGTCCGGACAGGAGAGGTGCATTATTTAACAAATTGAATAGACTATCGAATGAGATAAGTTTGATCCACGTAGGACTACGGGATAATGAGATGTCTTTGAAAAGAAAAAAAAAAAGATTAATTTTTCGAGATTAGAGAAAAATTTTTTTTAGTATATTTTCAAGATTTCGGATAATAAACGAGATACGGGTCCGGACAGGAGAGGTGCATTATTTAACAGATTGAACACACTATCGATTGAGACAATTTTTATTTTCATATGACTTCTGGAAAAGGAGATAACTAAAAAGGAATAAATAAAACTATTTCATTAAAATGATAGGTCGTGCAAAAAGAACTCGTGCACGTAAACGGGTAGAAGGATGTCTACACGTAGCCGGGCGAATGTACCAAGTGCGAATCATTCAGCTCTTGAATCCAATGGAATCATGAGCAGTTCGCTGAATGTATCCGGAATAGCTCCAATTCTGGGCGCTAGTATGGCTCAGCCTGAGCTAGTAAGATCAAGAGTCGAGACCGAGGTAATGAATTCTCCAGTAAGCTCACCAACCGAAATTCAAAAGATTCTGTTTGAATTAAGAAGTCGACAGCATGGAACTGCAGAATAAGTAAAAAAAATTCAGAACAGATCGAGCACATCACTCAAACTTGCAGTAAAATCGATGGATTTGAACGCCGCTTAGTGGACGTAGATGTACGAAACAGTACATCTATCTTAAAGAATAATGGAAGGATCAACTTCATTGAAAAGCGCCTTGCAGAATTAAATGAACGGCGACTAAGGATGGAGGAGCATAACACGAGATTAATAGTATCCTGCCATTCACAAAGTCAGCGTATTGATGCTATGGGTAAAGATCAACTGCAAGAAAAATTAGAGGAAACAAGAGAGGATCTAATTGAGTATGTCTCCACCCTACATCAGCCGCAATCAAGTAACTTAGGCAGTCTAAAGTTAGATTTGCCCATTTTTAATGCACGCGCCGAAGAAAGGCCAATGCATTTCCTGAAACTATTATTAGAGTATGTGGAAGTGATGGGAAAGGGAATTAATCCGAAACACGTCATTTCACAAGTATTAAAAGGTCCGGCACAGGATTGGTGGGAACTTATCGAAACAAGAGTAACCTCGATAGCTAGCTTTCAGACCATATTCCGAGATAAATACTGGAATAGTGCGGCTCAAGCAAATATCCGACGTGAGTTGGAATTTGGTTATTATTGAGGAGATAATAATTTAACAAGAGGAGAGTACATTACTCGAATCTATAATAAAGTAAAGATGCTTGACGACGTACCATGCATGAGGGATATTGTGGAAAAATTCTCTCGGTACTTCGACGAGCAAATTCAGCAGTCGATTATTACACGGGGAATTAAAGATGTGGAACAACTCATCAGTATGCTCGATTCCTTGGATCGAGTGGGTTTACTAAACTCGACGCTAGCGGGCAACAGCCACAAAACATATGGAATTCCGAGTTGGAGGAAAGAAAACACAACCACGAACAATCGGCCAGGAGTGGGGGACAGATCGAATTTTAAATCATCCACACCTTTTTCGGATGAAACACGAGAGCGAGGAAATCATAACAATAATGCTAGCACTCCACGAGGACAAGATATCCGCACCAATCATGTATATAGAAACAATCAATCTACACCCAATAGATACGATCAAAATCGATTATATAATACTGGAGCTTCACGCAGTAAGCCTATCGAGGTGAATACGGTTAATGTCGATGTAACAACCGAAAAAGAGTCGGAAAACATATAAGCGTTGTATCAGAAGCCTCTGGGAATAAAGTGATAGATTCTGGTACAACGAGTGCATACCTAGGTATAAGACAAATAAATATAGCACAAGAAGAACGAGAACAATCAAAGACATGTATACCCGATAAAAAGTATACGTCGGCGGTAGAATCAATCCCGATCGAGCAAAGGTATGAGAACGGCTTAGCATACCTACAGCTTCATAAGGAGAACAAAAGAGAAAATTTTCAGAAGGAGTTAAAAAAAAGAACACAGGAAATAATCCTCCCACCAGAGACGACAGAGCAAATAAATACCATATTTGAAAACCCGAGAGATTTCTTACTAGAAGAGGACAAAAAAGGGGGTAACATGATCTCTAGCCACTGCCCAAAGATAATGATAGAAATCGAGGGTATAAAAGTCTCGGCATTAATCGATACAGACAGTCGGATCACTTGCCTATCCGGCGAAGTATATGAAAAATTTAAAGAAACTAATTTTTTAGATTGCCCTACCTTTCCATTAGTAAATACTAAAGCTACTGGATTTACAGGAGAAAAATCGGTGCTACTTAAAAAACAAATACATGCGTACGTTACAATTAAAGAAGAAAACACTCTCTTGAATTTCGTAAAAGTACCTAGATTGATAAAACAGTGTATTCTCGGAGTAGATGCGCAGACAAAATTAAAGATGCAACTAAACATAGCAACAGGAGAAATCCAGTTGTTGGATAGAGTCTATCTAGTGTACGACAAAGGCAAAGCCAATCAACGACCAGGAGATAATAAATTGCTTGTACCAAGAACTAAGCAATAATTCGGAGGTAGTATCGTGGGCCAATCCGGAGATGGAACTCACACCCAATTTAACCGACCAAGACATTGAAGATAAGGTGAATAAAATCCAAGAATGCAGTGCAGTGCAGAAGGAACAACTAAAAGGCTTGATAAAAAAACACAGACATATTTTCAATGAACAACCTGGAAGATTTATATCGTATGAACACAAACTTATTTTAAAGGAGAAGACGCCATTTTTCGCAAAAACGTATCCAATACCGATGCAGTATCCAGAAAAAGTGGACTTAGAAATAGAAAGAATGCTCATATATGATATCATAGAACGCTCATATAGCCCGTACATAAACCCCGTCGTTGCAGTTATTAAGAAAAATGGATTCGTACGACTATGTCTAGATGCAAGAAATTTAAACAAATGTTTGCAAAGCGATTATGACTGCCCAGAAGAATTGGATGAGTTGTTCAAAAAGATAGGCGACGTCACATTATTAAACAGTATGAATTTAACAGCAAGCTTTTGGCAAATACCACTTGCAAAAGAATCCAGGGAATATACTGCATTTCGGATTAACGGAAAAACGTATCACCATTAGGTGGTACCATTTGGGCTGAAAATAAGCACGGCAGCGCTAATAAGGGCTTCCGAACCCGTTCTAAGAGGGTTGTAGCACTTCGTTATTAATTTTGTAGATGACTGGATGTGTGTATCAAGGAACTTTGAAGATCATATGGAGCATTTGGAGTTATTACTTGAAAGAATTAGCTTAGAAAATCTCACAGTAAACTTCGAAAAAGTCGAGTTCTGTAAAAAAAGAGATGAAATTTCTGGGTCATCTTCTAACAACAGAAGGCATACGACTGGATCCTCAGAAATTAGAGAGCATTGAAAAATTTCCATCGCCACGAAATGAAAAACAAGTAAAAGGGTTTTTGGGGTTGATTAACTTCTGCTCGAAATTTACTGACAAAATTGCATATGAAGCCCAACCTTTATATAAATGTATAAGTGGTAAGGGCAAGTTTCGATGGGGCGATAGAGAAGAGGGAGCCTTTAACAAACTTAAAACTCTATTTAATATAGAGGTACTATTATATCATCCGGTACGTAATAGACCGTTTATTTTAACTACGGATGCGAGTAGCTATGCCCTCGGTGCAATATTATGTCAAGAGGATGGGCAAGGCAAACCCCGGATTGTCACGATGGCAAGTCGTACCTTGCATGGAGCAGAGGCCCGATATTTCACAACGGAACTGGAATTATTGGCGATTGTGTGGTCGTTACATAAATTTCGGACATATTTACTCGGATCAAGGATAACAATTCAGACGGATCACAAGGCCCTGGCATTCCTGAGTTCGTGCCAATTTTTAAGTGGACGCTTTACAAGATGGTCTCTAGCGATTCAGGACTACGATATACAACCTGATCGCGGATACATTAAGTCGTATCCCGAATTTATTGTGCGAGCCTGATACAGACCAGACCTTAATAGCAATACTATTAACTAGAAGTCCGAACAAGGATTTGAGACGGAAGTTTCAAGATATATCTACATACCAAAAATCTGACCCTAAGTGGGAAAAAATAATCGACAGATTAAAAGGAAACGAAAAATATCGGGATTTCGAACTACAAGGTGACATCCTGATAAAAAATAAATCTCGGATAGTCCTAACCCAGGAATTGAGTGTGCACCTAATAAGAGAAACACATGAACTATATGGACACATTGGCCCTAAAAAATGTAGTAGTATGATTAAAGAAAACTTCTATTATCCAAGACTTAGGAATTTAACATCAAAAACTTTGAAAACATGTGACAGTTGTCAACGGAATAAAATATACACGCTGAGTTCTGCAGCAGAATTTAAACCAATCATACCAGAAAAGATACATGATTTAGTTTCAATTGATTTCTATGGACCACTGCCTACATCCAAAGGAGGAGTCAAACATATTTTAGCTGCCATGGATGTATTCTCAAAATACGTGGTATTATATCCGATCGTCAAGGCAAATACAAGAACAACCATAAATAAAATATTCAATCATTATGTAAATTTCTGCGGCAAACCCAAGAGAATTCAAACGGACCATGGAACACAGTTTACATCTAAAACCTGGCTAACTAAATTGCAAAACGAAGACATAAAAGCAGTATTTTCGTCGATAAGACATCCTCAAGGAAACGTGGTCGAAAGAACAAACCGTGAACTAGGCCAATTTTTTAGGACGCTAACAGTTGACAAACAACAAAATTGGGCAACCTGGTTGCCATTTGTTCAATCGTGTCTCAATGAAACGTATCATGATACACTTGAATTAACTCCATACGAGTTACACTTCGGTAAAAAATCTACGCGAGTTTGGGAAAAATGGCTGGATTTCCCAAAATTAGATGCAATACCACATGAGAAGAAATTAGTATGGGCTTTGGAAAAACTCCAGAAAAAGGAACAGAAACGAGCAGAAAAATACAACAACAAACATAAACTCGTAGATTACAATATCGGAGATTGGGTACTAGTCAAGGCGTGTAACGTATCGGTTGCCGAACAAAAAATTACGGCTAAATTTTTAGCGATATATGAAGGGCCATACATCATTACACACAAGCACAACAATGGAGCATTCGTACTAACATATCCTAACTCCCAAAATGCACGAGGAAAATTTCACGTAGCATTACTTTGTCCATATTTCAGGGAAAATGCCGAATAAGCTGCAGAGAAGGAAGGCCAAGAAGCGCCTGGTAAAGGGCATCACCAATTTGCAAACGCAAATACTAGCATTTCAGGCCGAATCGAGAGCCCACCACCAACGCCAAGAGGAGAGGCATCGCGAGATGATGGTCGCACTGTTCCAAGAATATCGGAAAAAGGAGGCTGCCGAAAAAGCACAGGGCCGGGCACAATGAGATTATAAAATGGACTTGGTTCGAGATTGGCTCACCAACCATTTCACACCAGACATCACTAATCGATATGTATCCCGGTCACTGCAAATCGCCTAGAGCATCTGGAGCTGGCTGCACGACCCAACGAGCCGCGCGACGTGCAGGGCTCGATATTCCGAAGAGAGCGAATAATATTGCACGGACCGAGCAAGGAAAAAAGCGCAGTAGCCGCTCACAAGGTGAGCAAGTTTGAGGAGCTGCTGAAATCCGTTGAGGCATTGGTTGAGCCTCGCAAAATGAGCGGATCAGAGAAGGCCGCTAAAAAACTAGTTCAAAAGAAGAATAAGGTGCAGTCACTATTTGGGGAGGACAGTGACTGTGATGTGCTGGAGATGTGCGCCTCAACCATCAGTGGAGTATACCCCAAAAAGATGGTGTTTGATTTATATATATACAGGCTGTTAATAAATAGAATATCACACTCTACGGAATCGGATAGAGCGCAAAATTCTAAGCAAAAGATCACTAAGAAATTTTTCGATGCGACCAATAATTACTGAGTTATCGTCGATTGAAAATCAGTCAAGCGGGCCAATCGCCGTAGAACTATAGCGGCAAGGCGGACGGAGTGGGGAGGCCCGCCTAGCACTTCCCCACCGGCGGCGGCCGCTCTCGCCGTCTCTCTTCACACCGTCATCCATCAATCGTAGATTCGGCGAAAAATAAAAGGCACAGCAGGCTGATTTGAGCATAAGATTGTTGAAGGCTGAAAATAATTTTTTATTTTAAATTGGCTCCCAGCGCTTCTCGCTGCGTGTAGTAGAATTAAGCATTGGTGTACCGATACTCACATGGATATTAAGCGTGTCGATCTTATTACAAATCCAAATATATTTAAAAAATACACGCTTGTCTAGAGCCTCGTTATTATGGACTTAATGTACTGTTTTACGTATTGATTGTGTTCATTTATTCTAACACGCACAACTACAGTCAATAACAC